>VZTZ01011589.1:82713-210213 GCA_013400955.1 Drymodes brunneopygia | reverse complement strand
ATTCTTCCTTAAGACTCCTTCTTCAACTCTTTCTCTGCTTTTTTTTTTTCTCAGTAGTCTTGCTTTTCTGTCAGGGCTGCTTTATATCTCCTCTTACCTCTGTCATTTCTGCCTGTTCATTACTTACTCCTTTCACCTGTTCTGTTTTTACTCATTTAACTTTTTCTTTAGACTTTCTCTCTTTTTTTTTTCCTATTCCTGTCCTCCTCATTGAATGTTCACGCTGCTGTTAATAGTTTCTCCAGTCTTTCTGCTTTACTTTCTTCCAACTCCTTCAGTGCATTTCTTCTTATTTCCTCTTTGTTCTCACCATTATCTCACATTCTAGCTTATTTTTACACAGTTACTTTATGACTTTCTTTACTTTTTCAGCCCCTTCCCTCTCTATTGCTTGTGACTCCTAACAGTCATATTTTCTTCCTAGTTTGCAACTTCTGACCATGACCTTCTGACAGATACCAGTTGTTCTGTTTTCCCAAAATGTCTTCCCTGTTTGAAACTTCCCGAAGTCGTGAACATGGCACTTTTTTAGTCTTTACAGGACTATCCAGTTTTGGATAGCACCCATGTGCATGGTTGAAGAATCACACTGTCCTAACTCTCCAGGAAGAACAGTGTAGTCCTGAATGTGTTAACAAAGTTTTCTGTTGTAAAAGGCTCAAAAGAGTACTAATTTTTAAAATAACTTTCAGCATATAGTATAGCACGTCATGGATCAGGCTAAGAGATCCCACTCATCACAGACAGGAATTATTGTGAACAGAGGACTTCTAAAGAAAGAGAAAACTCTTTTTAAATGTAGAATGTTTATTTTAAGACTTCATGCCATTTACTATAGCTTGTAGATATGGCAAATTAGAATTCCTGTTCCTCGTTTAAACACGTACTGAGATTTGTGTAGAGCAATTTGAATGTAAAAAATGTGCCTGCTCAAGCAGTCTGTGGAAATAAGACAGTGTGTTAATCCTTGCAACCAGCACCTGGATTCTAAAAATTGGTCACAGTTAGAGTTGTGCTAACCTCATACATACGGGCACCTGGCTGGGCTGCTCACACACAGCTCACATGCTTCGATTTGAGCTGCCCTCCAAGCTGCCACTGACTCTCCAGGAGGCCGTGGTGTCCAGTGCCTCCTCTGGCCTGTCTGACCCAGGTGACCTCTCAAATAGCCATCAGCATCTCAGGCACCCCCAGTGGGCAGCTGAGTTGATTCATTACTGTTTGTCTGCATGCAAAGTAGGGTTATATGTTTCTTCTAATATATTAGAATTTAGCTTAAGTTAGGAGCAGGGAATCAGCAGCAATCTCATTTGGGCTCCGTTAATATAGCTTTGTAGAACAACTAAATAACAAGTGCCTGCAAGCAGTTGCATCCTCTGACTGCCTGCCATTCTCCCATACATGCAATACAATATAGGGCATCCTGTGATTTTGACTCTTTACCTCCTACTGCAAATTGTCCACAAAAAGCCTACTTTTAGTATTTATTTCTAAATCCTGTTCGTTAATGGACAGTATCTGCCTAGCAAGACTGAATTGCTACTATTGCTGATCTAGATAATACATGAAAACAGGAGGAAGGACTTGGTCTGCTACAACTGATTATGCCACTGCAAAAATCTGCCAGAGGTGAAAGTCAGGCAGTTGTGAATTTTATTAGCACTCATGGGTCTGTGTTTATGCTGTATTGTCTCGCGTAGGTCAGGGCATTCCATGCTCAAGAGCTGGGAGCTAGAGCAGTAAGTGTTCCTCATTTTCCTGCCATCACTACTGGGAAGAACATCTACTGAGGGGAAGGGAAATTTACTATCAGTTAGATTGGGAACATAAGTGATAGAATCTCCTTCTACTTTAAAATGTCATCACATAAGGGTATTTTAAATAGTTGCCAGGTTTATTGAGGTATAACTGTTTGCTGCATGATAGTTGAAGATTTGTCTGTACTTCCATTATAAACTTCCTTAATAGGGAAGAATTAATGACCCTGCTATTAAGAGTATTTTGTCCTAACTCTTACTTATGAAATCCTCATCTAGAAGCAAAATAATTTATAGAATGCTTCTCATTTTTTTTCCTGCAATCAATTTCTCTGGAATTTGGATGCTAAAATAGGAAAAGTAATATTTTAATAATTTATAGTTGTACCTTCTTTTCTTTCTCTGAATGTTGTGGGAAGAGGTGAAGGATGGGGGGACAGTTAACTGTAAATCTGGAAATGATGATGTAAATGTGCACTTAGGGGCTGTTTTTTGCTTTATTTTGGGGAGTTTGAGGGACAGGCTGCTGCCTGTTAAGTATGTATTTATGAATGTCTTTTATGAATGTCCCTTCCTTCTTCCCCAAATCTGCTGCTTCATTTGCAAATTCTTTTAACAAAATTTTATTAAGCTTTCTCACAGAGCTCTGTATTAGCAGTGTTATATTAACATGATGCTTTCTAATAAGTATCAAGCAATTTCTCAATGTGCAGTTCTGTGTCAGAGATTTCTATTACTAATATCTTCAGGCAACTTCATTTCAATCCATGTTGTGCTTCAAGGATCTGTCGAAGTGCACTTCAATGCATCTGAAAACATCCTCAAAATAGAACAACATGGATTGAAATTGAGGGGCCTGGAAGCAAACCAGAGGGGACAATAACAGCTTAGTAAAAATCTTATTTTTCTCTAGTCTCGCTTTCTTTTTTATACCACCATTAAACATAGGAAGTTGAACAACAATTAAATACTGTGGCTTGCTGTAGCAGTGTGGCAATCTCCCTGGATGAAATATCATTCACAGGTCTGAAGGATAAACTGCTGGTTGTTTCTGAACCTGTGTGGCTGTACTCATTGGGTACCCAAATTTCAAAGGGTGAAACTGGAAGTGCTCTTGCTGATTTTTAAGTCCTGTATCTGCATATACAAACCCCTTTTTTTTATTCAGGAAAATTAATTAGTTTGTTAGTGTATTGAATGAAGATGCAGGATATGAGTTTCTCAGCAGCCTACCTATAACAGACTAGCTTTCAGGTTTCATGTACTCCTTCTCTTATGAGGTTATACAAAAGAATAAAAAGCTGCTTTCTTTCTCTTTTTTCCTGCAAAATGTAGGATGAGTAGCAATGATGTTTACTTCCAAAGAAAGAATCATTTTATGTGATTTTCTATTATAAAATGAAAGTTTGTAGAGGACAATAGATAGATATTTTTGTCAAAATCTGGCAAAAATGTTTGCTGTGGAACCTGTTTGTGTTATTAGACACAAATTAAAAGCAATATCTTTTAAAGTATGTGCATGGCATTTAATTTGGCATTTATGGCCAAAATTCCATGCATGAATGTACTATTGCTGAGCTGGGTGGCAGTAGGTGCCCTCATAGACAGTTTTGTAAATAAAAGATGATCAGGATTCAAGTCTGGGATCATTCTGTAGGCATGGAGGCTGCATGATTTCTCTAAACCCAAGGAGAGTTCTAGTTAGATTGTGCATTTCAGAGGAAAAGTTCTGAAAATAAACTATTAGTGTAATTGATAACATGACATCTGGCTCAATTTCAAGAGAATTTGAAAAACAACTTGAGGGAATCAAGTTGGATAATGCAATCACCACAGTGAGACACTAATACTCAGTGATTTTAGTTACTTATCATGTGTAACTATGTATGCATAACAATTAGTACAACAGTTTCCATAATTTAAGGATATAAATGTGGTCAGAGTAGCTGTTTCACTTGTGACCAAAGTACATGAGAAAAAAGGGGAATGTACTACTTACTAATATGTACTCAAGACAGAAATCCATTTTGTTTTAGCAAGTAGGTCCGTTTAAAAGGGGCAGGAGAACAGGCTACTTATTAATAAAGTCCAATCACATATAAAAAAATGATTTAAAAACTTGTTAATATTTTATTACTTTTTCTGTATGTTTGGCCAGATTTACCTAATGGAAAGTCTGTCTGGTTATTCCAGTGTTATATAGTTAAACAGTCCCTGACTAATGCTCGTGTGTAAGAGGGGCCCTCACTTTTGAGAGTACCCACATACTGTAAGTTGTACTGTCTTCCAGTCAGTCTAGGAGCAAGGCAAAGGACACTTTCCTCCCTATTCATCAGAGTGCAACCCTAAATACTGCATTTTAAATTAAAGAAGTAGATCACTGATGCTCTATTTTTTCTGTATTAAGTACACAAAAGAAGTAGAGAGAATATGGCCTGCTTTGTTCATGAATATTTTCAGGTTGTAAGTGGAACTGGAGATGCTAATATCTTCAGTAAGTGAAAACTTAGGGCAATTTTTTTCAAATGTACCTAGGAAATTTGCTTCTAAGTACTGTAAAATACAGTGTATTGAAATTTTCCCTTCAGGCCAAAAGTTATGGCTTGAAGTTTCTTTTGAGTAGGCTTTGCCAGCATCAACTGAACAGATTTACTAGTGGAGGTGGCTTGTGAGTGATTCCATACAGTGAAGTCTCTAACTGGAAGAATTAGAACCTAAATTAGGTACTACTTAAGCCATCTTCACTAAAGAAGGATTTAAAACCTGTTTTCAGATCTCGTGGGTGTTTGTTAGGTATTCATATTGACATATAGATGTTTAGAAGTCCCTTTTTAATTCAAGATCAAATTTGGTTCTGCCAGCTACAGTTTAGAGGTAAGAAAAGTAATGAAAAATATTCTGTTGTTCATGACTAAGAGGGAAAAAAAGTAATTTTGTAAAGCTGTGATTTTGTTATAAACCAGAACCTAAAGCCTGAGTGACAGTTCAAAAGATTTCAGTTTTATTGTTGTGCGAAGCTTGCCCCTAACCATCCCAAAATCAGAACATGGACTCCACAGCCCAAATTTGCCTGAAGAGATACAGTCTTGAATTTGTGGATTCCAAAGGGTTTCTTTTCTTCGTCTTCTGTACTTTCCCATTGTCCTTCAGCCAAGCTGAAGAAGACCAAACTTTCTTAACATCATTTCTGAGGTAAAAATCTAGAAAATCACCACAAAAGATAAAGAAGCTGACTCAAGAAACTTCATATACCTTCTCTGGACATCAGAAAAAAGAGAAGAAAAAACCCCATAAAGTCATTCTTTGCCCTGAAGCTGAGTTTATTCAAGTATAATGCATTATCATGTAATCATTGTTAAATTTTGAAAAATAGAAATTGCAAAAATTGAGGTCATTCAGTTTACAACATAAGCTTTGTGCTGTTGCTTGGGTCTATAGTTTAATCTTATGCACGTAAATTTTGGCATACACATCCTTTTGACTTCACATCCTTAGGGATTTTTTACAAGTAAAGATGCTATGATAAAGAAAAAGTAATGATAACTTACAGACAGGAGTTGTAGAATATTCTGAGTTGGAAGAGATCCACAAGGATCATCAAGTCTATCTCTTACGTGCAATCAGTGTGAGTGAGATCTGAAGTGGATCAGAAATCAGGTCCTGAGGCAAATAGGACTGAGGAGAGTAAGTGAATTTTAACAACTGTTAATACTGACTGTAAGGGACCTTCTTCAAAGCCATGTTTCTTTAGGGTAGTTTTGAGCAGGCCAAACCATGAGCTGCATTCTAATGCTGAATTGAGTCTTAGACATCCCAAGTTTCTCTTTTGACTTGAAAAGGGCTAAATCTAAGTCCGAATACCACTGGCTGTGAATATCATAAATTCCCATTGTAAAATTTGTTTATTGATGAATGAAATGTGAAGTCTTCATTGCACAATATTTTATTGTGTTTTTTTTTTCTCAGTTCCCACCTATGGAGAGACATTAATGTTTTGAATTATTTTTTATATTTTTAATCACTTTTTTTCTTTTTTGTGCCATGATTTCTTCTATTTTGTGCTTTTCAGAGAGCATGTATTGTTTATTTGTGAGAGACTACACGTTGTAAAAGGATTACTTTGTTAATTGGTTTTTGCCAATGCAGTTTTAAAAAATTCCAATGTTTAAATAGGTGCTAATGTTTTTGCTTTCAAAGAGTCAATGTTTGCTGCCACAATAAGGAGACAAGTCGTTTTATAATCTTAAAGTTTTCTATCTGTAGAAAAATTTCCTTTGTATATCTTTTTTGATACATTTCCCATTCATTGGTCTTCATTTTGTGCATTTTCTAATCTGTAATAGTCCAGATTCCCTTTCAGTCCCACATTATAATGTATGAACACAATTACAGATATTGTGTTACAGGAAGGGGGCTCTTTTTGTGAGTGTCATGATGGTTATTAATGATATTTCAACAGAACGAAATTTTATACAATAAATTTTGCTTCATAAAAAACTTCAGAACTTCATTAGTTTGACTATGGAGTCTACAGAGAGGTGAATTTCAGTCATTCAGCTGTTTTCTAAACTTTCTTTACAGTCTCAAATGTGGGTGTTTTTTTAACAGTACATAGTGTATACATGCAAATTTCCAACATCCTGCTGCATCTGAATTGCATTTTGATTTTAGTTTTTATAATGATGGTTTTCTACTCTTCTTTTGATTTCACATGATGAAAAAATAGCTGGCATGTATTTTATCAGACCTTCCAAAGAGCATCACCAGACAGGGGCCAGTCATGGAAAATCACAGACAGCATGAAGAAAAATTAGAAGATAAAAACAGGTTATAACTGAAACCAGACTATCAAACTTCTTGACAAACAGACACTAGGTTATAATATAGCAGTTTATTCAGGAGCCAGATGGCAAGAAAACTTTTTTATGCTATGTCATGGGACATACCTTCCCAAG
Source organism: Drymodes brunneopygia (assembly GCA_013400955.1). Taxonomy (NCBI): domain Eukaryota; kingdom Metazoa; phylum Chordata; class Aves; order Passeriformes; family Petroicidae; genus Drymodes; species Drymodes brunneopygia. The sequence goes on along the minus strand of VZTZ01011589.1, from coordinate 203,501 downwards.
CCAGACAAAATTATCCTGTAGAATGTAGTTTGAATAGCCAGATTTCAGTCTTAGGCTTTGTGTGGGCTTCATCTAACCTGCAAGTGACTATTTTTTTTAAGCAAGTAAAAAAAAAAAGGGCAGGGCTACACAAAGGTCATCTGTTTTTAATCAGCTATGGTGCTCTCAGACACAATGTCCTAGAAAGCATGGATTTGCAGGTACCACTGCTAGCTAAATAGAAGGTAATCACAGAAGAGGAAAGATGGAAAGAGCTTCAGAGAGTCCTTCAGATGCACTGGAGTTCATGCATCCTATTTTTGGTCTGTTTCATTCCTTTGTTGAAACTCTTCTCTACAATTCATCTCAGACTAGAGCTGGCATGTTTCTCTTTTTCTTTACTTCACTTTCTACTGAAGTATCAGAATTATATCGTCACTGTACAGTGAATCTGGTTGCTTGTGTTTATTTAATCTCTTCTTTCTCCACCCTCTCCTTTTTTCTCCTTTTTCTTCACGATCATACAATGTACAGTGTGTAGTTAAATTGGTGTAAACATCATTTAAAGCAAGTGAAGTGCACCTGTGTTCTAGGATTAGCTCTAGTGCAGCTAGATACAGTTCACTGTAACTAGGTGAATTGAGATATAAAGCTTTCTGAAACAGACAAGATCATAACAAGAGACCAATCCTCTGAGTATTTAAGAGAAAGATTTAAATTCAGCCTCAGCATTTTTTCTCATACTGCATTTCTTCTAGTCTCTTACACTTGTTTCCTTCAAGAAAAATATTGGTTTTCAATTTTTAGTTCACCTATTTTTTCCTCATTTTCTCCCCTTTTCCTTTCCCTCTCTCTTCAAAAGCAAGTCCAAAGAGGAAGTTGGACTAGTAGTTCATATTTTTATGCCTTAGCCTGTGACTTTGTTCTTTGCATACAAAAGCAAGTTGTTCTGTACAATATTAAATTGGTAGAATCTGTTTTTAAAGTGGAACAACCCAAGAATTTTCTTCCTTTACGAGCAATTTTTGTTTTTCTTATACAGGATTTTTTTCAAGCACACAACTTGTAGTATATAAATTTACTAAGTTTTGTTTATATTCACAGTAGTTACTAAGAAAATTACTAGACATAGTTTGTATGTGTTTTCTTTGGTTCTCCTTGACTGATTTTAGTTAAAGTTTCAAATACTTTAATCATTATTTGTTCACCTGTTCTAATATTAGAAGGTGAAACTCACAGCTGAAACAGTAATTTTCACCCCTTACTTGCAAATAATTCTTTCTCTCTGAAATACATAAAATAAACTTGAGACTGACTCAGAACCCTGAATCTGAACCTCTTAAATTTCCAGGACTTGGAATTTGTACCTACATCCAAATTTCACAACTGACACCTGTCTCCATTAGATGGTAAAATCTGGAAGGAAAAAGTACTCTATTTAAACATTCTTTGATTGTGTATTTCAGTCCCTATTCTGTGTCTGTAACTAATCCTAGATCAAAAGGTTTTGAGCAATTTACATGTAAACATGAACAGGAAAGTATTGCTTCAGCACTCTTGCAGCCATTTCTTCCAGCCATCTTTTAAATAAGTAATAGGTTTTAAAAATGTTACAAAGGGTTAGCTGGTAGTTCCAGCCACACATCCTCCCCAAAATTCGTTTCAGTCTAGCTGGTAATCATGAGCTGAGTTTGGATTTGTTTTGGGGCTTTGTTCCTCTGTTCTACCTATTGGTGGAATGAGGAAAGGGGAGGTTACAATGACATAAGCAGTGACCATGGAGCAAGTGTCAGAGCTAAGAGCTACTTGAGCTGCTTTCTTCTGTCTCTTGCACCAAGCAAGGCTGAAAAGGTTTGGCATCATAACTGATGGAAGTCATTGCTTTTGCTTTTTTTTGCCTTTTTTTTTTAATCAATCCAGATTGTAATGTAAGTGTGTGGCATATTATAGGTTTTTTTTGTATTCATGTTCAGATTCATTATGGTCTTTCAAATGGTGTTTACATGAATCTGTGAAAGAGCAAAACATCATGGACTTTTAAAATAGAAATATTAGGCAATAAATAGTATAGCTGAAAGATCAATAATAAAATGTAGGTGACTTTTACTGCTAATTTAATTAAGTCTGTATCATGTGTAAAATTGCATATAGACACATAGGTAGAGCTGCTTACCCGTATTGAAATGTAACTCTCATATACCATTTGAAAACGAGCTGACATGAAACTTGCTATAAAAAATGAAATATTCTAAGATATCTAATACATCTGTGAATAAATGAGATGTGCAGAAATAAAAAGGGAAAAAACAACTTCAAGTTGTCTAAAGAATTACATGAAGATAATAGAGTGTTTTTGGTTTTTTTCTTTATTGATTATTCCCAGAACTTAAGGTTTCACTGTTAGATTGACAACTGAGTTATTTGCCCATACCTAGTGACTGACAACAGATAATGGAAAGGCTTTTACCATGATATAACAGCAGAGAATCATTTCTAATTTACTACTATAGTTCTCATCAAAAGTACCCCAGCAAAAACAGTAGATTTATCACTTCAATTACTGGAATTTCACATTTAGTTTAAAGAGACATGTTTCTATAATGTGACAGGCTTTACAGATTCTGAACTTCTTCAGACATTTCAGCTATCAGAGTAATCAGGAAAAGATATAAATGAAAGCAATTGTTTTAGTTTTATAACTTTCAGTGCTGTCTACTGGCAAGAAACGAAACAGGCCATAAACTGATGGTCTTTGCCAAGTCTATAAAAGGGAAAAAAAAGACATTCCATATCAGTCTTTTTACTTTTCTTAAACCAACTGTCTGATACTGGATGAGAATAATGTTAGAATAGTATTCAATTAATATCTACAAATTAACTTTTATGTCTATATTTTTTAAACTAGCCACCTACAGATAATAAAATGTTGTTTATCTCAAAATATATTGAGAATATTTTTAATACATTTATTCATATCTCTTCTGTCCAGCTTGCGTGCCTCAAGCTATGAGTGGGAACCAAAAGATTAGAAAAAAAAGACTAACATAAAAAACAGTCAACAATCATAGGGTTCTGTACTCTAAAAAAAGGCCATGTGAATGATTTTTAAAAGTGAATTTAAATATCCTAATGGGTAGTGTTTTCTGCTTTTGAGGAAGATGGGTTGTTCACTGCTTTTTTGGAGCATATCTTTAATTTTTGTAATTCACCCCCCACTTGGTTGTTCTCAGCTTGGAAAATAGGAAGTGCTACATGTAAGTGGGGATGCTGGGGCACTTCTTAAGTCCAGGTTTGAATACCCTCAGTGTGTCCCAGCCTCATATCAGGGAACATCTCATCACAGATGTACTGCCATGTGCCCCTTTTCTTTTGCCTGCTAGAGCTCCCTGATTTCTTCTGCAAAGGCAACCTTTGCTTGTAAACTGATGGGGAATTGTGGATTCTCCCCAAACTGGGTTCCAGGTCAGAGCACTGAGAAACAGAATGCTGGTGTGAGGGTTTGCGTCATGGTACCATCCAATCAGTCAGGTTAAGTGCAGTAAACAAATCTTAGTGGAGTACTGTGCTGTGTCCATTTTATGGCAAGATAAATCAATGCACTGCAGAAGATCTGATCTGTCTCTGGGTTCACTTCAGGAGATTTGGATCTGTCTCTAGAGAAATAGCCTTTATCCTAACATGCTTATGCAGACAGGCATACCACTTCTCCCCAGATTTTCCCTTTTGCAGACAACCCTTGGCAATCCCTCCCATTTCTCATGAAATAAAAGGCATTGAAGGAGGCTTTTATGAAGGATCCCTACCAGAGAAAGTCGGCACGTTTTCATGTGGGATTCTTAGTCCTTCTGCAAAGAGTCATTTCTCTCTTAAACATCATCGTTTAAGGTGCTCCTGCCTCCTCCTCTCAGACCAGAGAGCAGGAGGGTAGGACTGGGAATCAAAGGCAGTGGCTTGAGTGGCTTGAGTGCACACTGCGGAAAGCTCTCACTGGGGTACCACGTCAGGCATGCTCTGCTGTGTTACTCACACAAAGGTGCTAGAATAGCAAAGCACCACAATAAAACCTCACCATCTAGAGAAAGCAGTGGGGATTTTCCCACAGCTGTTGCAGAATTCATAAATAAATTCACACAATTATGATATTTGGTATAAATTAAATGCCATCGCACATGGTGTCTCTGATGGTCTGATGATTGCTAGGGTGCAGCTTGTGTCACAGAGCATACATTTACTGGGAAAAGGGGAGATTATCTATTCTGTCTTATGTGAAAGGGGTCTTATTTGGGATTTGCTGTAGTAGAGCAGTGTAGTAGTTAAGCCAGCTCTACAATTTTATTGCCTGTTACAGCTGAATTTTCAAGAAAAGGCTGTGATTTAGATCACAGAAAGGAAGTATCTAAGTGCTATATGTGGTGTCAAACGTGCATAAGTGATTGAGCACATCTGTTTATGAGGTACAATACTTGAGTGATAATGTTTATGAGGAGTTCTATTAGGGTGAATAACATTGCTGGTTAAATGACTGTTTGGATTGTTTTTATATCCACTGATTTAAAGTAGATCTAAATAGATCGGTCACATATTCCAGATTTGTTTGTTTGTTTGTTTACTCTTACAGAGACCAGGGAAGGAGTTTTAATTAGTTCAGTGCCAATGAAATTCTAACCTCTCAACCTTAAGAACAAAGTAAGGGACTGTAAAACCCCAAGATGGCAGCCCCAAATGAGCCTGCAGCTCTTCACTGGTTTATACAGATTCTTCCTTACAAAATTGAAGGTAGCAGTATTTTGGCACATGATTAGCATTTTATTTATAATATTCGTAAAGTAGTATTTCAGACAGCTTAGCAGCAGAAATGCTAAGCCTAAGTTAAATTTAGGATAAGTGTTAAGAATTTTTTTTCAAATAATTTCGTCTCACAGTCATGTAGAATGGCAGATGTTTGCAAATCTTGGTGTAAAATTGATTGAAATATTTTAAGAAAACTGAAATAATGTCAGTGGCAAAATTTATTTTACCAAGTGCAGATGTAAGACATCAAGTTCTCAGACTGATGGCAGAATTAACAAAAAACACCATCTGGTTCAATAATTATCTGAGAATACCCATATTCTTGGATTTGTTTTAATACCACTTAGTTCCCAGCTTTATTTTATCAGTGTTTGCACACCAATGAGACTAGATTGTGCAAAATGAAGACTACTTCCATCTGATCATTTTTAAAAAGCAACGTGTTTTTGCATGAATAATGAATCTTTGAATTGTTACTAAACAAGCAAATTATTTGCGTATGTGTCACATCGGTTATCAAGTTTGCACATGTGACAGCTTCAACAGCCGTCACATAAAATGCATAGAGCTTGTAACCATATGTTTTTGCTTGACAAAAAGCTAAAACTCAAGATCAATTTTCAATATGGGATGCACAAATTAACACTTTAAAATGCTCCACAAATTTGGCAAAATATGCAGAAATAACACGTTTCTAGATATTAACTGATAGCTTTGGATTCGACCTTAAGGTATTCAATCATTTTGATTAAAAGACTGATTTCTCATAAAACCACAGTCTGTTGGAGGCGCAAAGCCAATGACATTTGAGCATTCATATATTTTCATAAACTTTGAACAATGTCAGTGAGACACCTCTTCAATCTTGGCCACACAACAGCAGGGTATTCAATCTTTCTTTAGCTTAAGACAGAAAATTTGAATATCAGCATAGGGTTATTAATGTGACAGTTCACATGGTGTGTACCATGTTGATTCTTAAAAAGCAGATCTGTGGAATGTATAGAGCACTCTGCTTTCCGCTCTTGCTCTTAAAAATCCAACAGAAAGCCTTAAAATGCATTTTTGCACTGTTACACTTTTTAGTAGTAAAACATGAAGAAAATTGACTATACTCTTACACCTTGAAAGTTACTGGTATTATTTCTGTGATTATATCATCTCTTGTGTTTAATATTAAAGATGTACAACAGATCTCATCGTGTATTATTTAATTCTTTTTGTTTATAAAAAAACAGCATTAGCAAGTGACTAAGCAGCCATGCAGTTAAATATTTAGTTGCTCCACCTCCCCCTTTTGCTTGGCTGACTTAGTGTCTGTCAAAATTTATAGCATTCCAAATAAATAAATAGACACCCCTCCCTGTGCTTATTTCTTTAAATTCAGATTTTTGAGTAATGTAATGTTGTTCAATGCAAGCATGTCATTTTACATTACATCATGTTGTAGGTCAGATGCAATGTAACTTTTTATGATGCATTGTAAATGACAAAACATGCTGCAATATGTGATATATATTGGTACGTGCCCCTGATAACATCGCTTTTTCTTTAGAGTGTTGTCGCCTGAGCAGCTTGGGAGAAACCAGATGGGCTGTGAGGGGAAGATGAGCAATTCTGTCTTGCCCAAACTGCAAATGTGACAACACACTGTTAAGACAGGAGACAGCGAGGTGCATGTGTTAATATAATACAAGGCACCCACAGATGTCCCAAAGTTTTCATTTAAAAAGCCCTGTTAAACAAACAAAACCCAGAATCTCATCTTGTTTCAGTGACAGTGGGAAGATCTGATATTACTGTTGCACAGAGTGGGGTAGAAGTCTGATTGGTTTTTGATCTGTGGTGCGTGCTGGTAAATACTTGCTACTCTTGTACAGGGAGAAACAAGGAATGTGTCTTGCAATTCAGCTTTCCAGTTGCTTCACCAACTCCAAATTTAGTGTAATAATTTAATATTTCTATAGGATATTCCATCTCAAAGGATGTTGAAATCTCTTGCAGTTTTCCATCACATCCAAAAGGCTTTACTCCCTTTTGAAAACCAGCCATAGCTGAAGTAAAACTTGCAGGATTTCAATACAGAGCAACATTAAATGAGTAATTATATGACTATATTTGAGTTTGAACTGCAGGGGAAAAACAGGTAAGTGTTATGTGCTTTAAAATACTGGAATTTTACCAGAACCTTCTTACTTTTAGAAAATGTGCTACTGGAATCTACCACAAGTGTCTCACCTGAAAAACTGCACAGCATTTCCACCTGCATGGTGCCCCATAGTGATAGCAACAAATGCAGTAAAAGGTCAATGTTCTTAATGGCTTGAAATGTCCTTGTTAGGACATTAGGTGAATAAAAGGCTTCTTTTCCATCACAGAGTGGCCATGTGTAAGCTGTTCAACATCACGCTTTCACTGTTACTAGTTTACTCTCATTTTGTTTTCAGACTGTGAGGCCGTTCAGTGGATTGCTTCCCTCAGCTCCTGTGTTTGTACGGGGCCTGGCACAATACCCCTAAGAAAAATTGCAGCATATAAATTGTGTATAAAACCCTACTAATACTGCTTAATTCCATGCAGGGCTATCACTTCATGGATAACTCAGAAGCAAAATCAGCTTGAAGAGGCTCACCACTAATTTTTCTGTGTACTAGAGTCTATTTTAAACAAAGAATTCTTCTATCGCCACCAATTTCCAAGCACACTGAGTTTGTAGGCCTATAGTTAGACCTGCAGAGCAATTTGTGATACTGATTTAGGTGGCATTAACCATCCATGTGTTTGGATGTGTGTATTTCTCAATTGATTACATACTCTTCTCTTGTTGTGGGGTTAGATGGACTGAATTTTTCACAAATGGCAGAATTACACACAGGCACCTAAATTAAAAGTAGTAAACTACATCCAGAAGCCTATAAAAAAGGCGACTATCTTAGAAATTGCGTATTTTGGGGGCTGTGGTTATGTAACTTCTTTCACAAGTCAAGTTTTGTTCACAATTTGTTTTTGTATCTTTGGAACATTTTGAGTTTTCTGTGCCTTTTCCTGCCTATGTAGTCAGTCAAGGTGTTCACTGAATTTTTGAGAGTTTTGTTTGAGTTCTGTTTTCTTCAAAATTAGAAGAGTGAAAGCATAGGGGAAAAAAAAGGGGGCAGTACAAAATCAGTCGACGTAATGGTGAAAAATGTCTTAACTTGAAGAAGAAAGACTCTTATTTTGTGGGTTTGGGGTCTTTATTGAAGCCTTCTAGCAGTGAAGGGTGTTCTTTCTTTTCCCCAGTACTTGTAATGAGAATGTTGCTATATAATGAAAGCATCTACAGGACAAGATCTTTCCTGTTTTAACACAGACACCATGTCACTGGCTCTCTTCTACTTGTGCAGTTGTGATGAAAGCTATATGAATGGCTGAGCTGTTCCGAAGGGCAGTATTTTCAATCTGAGTAGAGAATAGCTGTGGGAAGACTAAGAGCTTCTTGATGCTGCTTCTTTTTTTCACTAACTTTTCTTCCTTATTCAGCCGCAGTAGAAATTGGGTGGGAATTGATAATCCTTTAGGAATGTAGCTTTTGACACTTATCTGGTGGATGATAATTAATGCATTCCAAGAGGATTATCATAGTGGACTGTAGTTATAAAAGAGTGACATTCAATTTACGTGGAGTGAAACTTTAATATATGACTGTCTCTACCATGTATTTTTAGGAGAAATCTTCAGCCTTTCAGCTCCAGATGATATAGCTCCACCCCGTCCAGCTGCAGTGGGCAACTGTAGGCACAGGCAGTTTTTACCAGTATGTTACCATGTCTTAAAAGCACAGAAACCCCCAAAACATTGCTGTCAACACAGCATGTATGTAACTGTTTCTGAGATATTCAGGATTAAGCATTTTGTTTGTTGACTTCAAGAGGAGTAATATTTGCAAAGATTTTGAAATACAGGATGAAGCCTGGGTGCAATGGGATTAAGATAGTTCTTTGATTTTGTAAGCAGCATTTTTTATTATAAACTTCATTGTGGTATTGTGATAGAATGAAATTTTCACAGACAAGTGACTCAGAACTGAGATATCTTTAAAAACTTGCAAATTGCTATATCCCTTCAGTAATAAAATGATATTTTTATGATTTATGATAGTGCTTTTGGGCAAGGTTAGCTTGTATACACTACTGTCTTTTGTGAGGAGCAAAGCAGACCATTTTCCTGAAATCAGTGGGATTTGGGGCTGACTTGCCCATCCCACCATTATATGAGACAGGAGTCTGTGCCCCCACATGGGTCACAGGAGTGTGTTGGCTTAGCTGAAAGGGACAGTTTCCTTATGATATTGATTACTGGGAGTGTAAAGTTTCCTGTAGTATTAGGAGATGAGTGGGTTTTGCGTCTATTTAAAATACAGAATATTGATGAGATTGATGTCTATCTATTATCACCTCTAGCTTCCAAGTGTTACAGAACACAGTATAACTGCATCAAAAAGGCTATCACTGATTGTATTGTACATTACTGTATACCCTAGGTAATTTTATAACATTAGAGCAGTAGCCTGCTATGATTCAACTGCAGGAAAAATTGTCAATATACACAGGAGTATACGTTTGCATTTGTTCTTTATTCTCCTAAGTTCATCGTAGGGAGGAAGTGTTATTAGCCACCAGCCATTTGTCAGGAAGGGCTTTGTTTTCAGTTTCACTGCACTGACTTCTGCATTGCATTGCAGATGCTATATGGATGCTAAGAGGCTCACTGTGCTAATCTCTAGCAGCATTCCTCTCTCTCTCCAGCAAGAAAAACTCCTTTCTGTTATTTCATTAGTGTGTTTGGTTGGTTCAGTATTAGAGTTTATGGTCCGATTTTGTATTTAACTATCTTTCTGTTATGAACTACTGCCAATCTGCAAAAAAAGAGTGTTTTTCAGTAAAAAAATAAACCAAAGATGTCAGGCAATTCTCAGAACTACAAGAATAGTTTCAGAATCAAAGTATTCTGTAAGGTGCCCAAGTTGAGGTCGTATTCCTCCCATGCATCCTGACGCACAGTAAAGATTACATAAATGTTAAATAAGAATACCATCTCAAAAAATACATTTCCTTTATGTAGAAAGCAAATTTATGTCATAGAGTTGTAGATGTAGGAAATGGAAATAATTTATAGGGTCCCCTAGTCAAACCCACATGAGGTACAAGATTACTGAATAAAACAAGTTTTATAGTGCTCTGTCCCATCTTTGCTGTGAAAAGGAAAGACCCATTTAAACTGAAATTTTAGATAGCTTCAAGAAGAAAGGAAACCTCAACATTTGCAAAAGAATGTAAACTCAACATTTATAAGGATCAAAACCCTTTTTAAATATATTGATGAAAAATATGTCCTAACACTGGAGGATGCAGGGAAGAAGCCATATTTTAATCATTAAAAGCCCAATAGATTAGCACCTTGCCAGGATCCTGGCTAGGCTCTCCACAGGTATTGTAGCAATTAGGTGAGAGACAGAGCCAAAATTAGTGCCACGAGCACAACAAATATGGGACATATTTTCAAACTAAGAGGCATCCTGGAACAAGTCATTGAAAGCCTTGATCTCCCCTTATTTTTCATGGCACTATTCTTCTCTCATTTTACTTTGTCCTGATTTATTTCAAGTCTATATTGTTTTCTTCTTTGTACTTCTAAGAAAGTCTCCATTTTATCTGACCCCATTGGAAGGCACAGTGACAATTTGATGTTTCTTGGCCCCTCCCTTGTAAGAGGTGAGGGTTGCAGCCTGCTGGCTTTTTGACATCAGCAAAATAGTCCTAGGTAACTCTGAAGATTAATGTTAGGAACATAGTGTGGTACCTGAATGTTACAAAATATTTCAGGTGAAAACCTGGTCTCATCATCACCTTAGTGTCCCATTCTTTCCTCTTCCAAAAAAAGTAAGCAAGAAGCATTCATACATATGCTACATCTGGCTTGATTTCTTTTTCTCTTTCAGTTTTTAGGTTCAAATAGTAGTAATGATTAATAACATAATGGCTCTGAGACATTTAATTCTTCTCTCAAAAAGGGAGCTAGTAAATTTATTCTTTCACAAAAGGACATCCGTTTTAAGTGTATAGGGAAAATGTATCAAAATATTAATTAGACTTTTCTTTTGTTTTGCTAGTTTGCATTAGACAGATGGAATTCTGATCTTTAACAGCATCATGACTCATGAAACTGCTTGTGTACTAAAATGCCATTATTAACACAACAGTAGTTTTCAGCAGTTGGTAATTATTGGCATAATTAAACATTTATCAAGAAACAAGTATTTATCATTCATTAAACTTTCATTAAAAATCCATCTTAGCACAAGCTAGATTAGCCAGTGATTTTCAAGTGATAACTTCTTAACTTCTGGCAGGAACATAGAGCATTTTGATGGCAAAGAAAGCCGTGCATAATGCAGCTTTTCAGGTTTTGTAAACAGTTATAACATTTCAGACTTAGGAGTGCTATTTTTAAGCATTCTATAAGACTCAGACAAGAAAGTACTTGGCTATTTTCTGTAGAGTTTACTAAGTTTGGCACTTCTTAACAGTGTATTTGGAAAAACAAGATGCCTTTGGCCGTGAAAAGCCAGTGCTAAGTTTGCTTTATAACTGCATTTACATGACTTAAATTCCCTCAAAGCCTGATATGTTTACATATATTAGGACACTGAAATTTATTTTTGTTAATGGATCATCTCATAAAATCTGCCTTATGGTTTTGCAAAAGGATGAAATCTCAGACTAGATATTTGTAATTGGGAAATCTTGAAGAGATGTCTGGTCGTGATACAGTATTTTCCAACACTTCAATACTTCTTGTCACTGAAGTAGAAAATAAGAATATTTTCTTATTTAAAAGAAAGAGACCCATTACTTCTTTGAAAGGTTTTGGTTTTATTTTGCAGAGTGAAGTATGAGACATTATGCCTGGGCTGCTCAGTTTTGATCAATTCTTTGAGATGGCAGATTGATTATTTTATGGCATGTTTAGGTATGAATAAAGGTAAAGTAATTTGTGTGAATTTCAACATGCAGAAAAATAAGATTAGTCAATGCCCTGTAGTTCCCTCTCATTCCAGTTTTCTTATTTAACTCTTTTTAAATCTTTTTTCCTTGGTTATTTATTTTCCTCGGTTCTCATCTGCCATTTCCACTAACTGTTTATCGCGGAAACACTGGCTTACTTAATCTTACAGCTACCGATTGGCTATCTTACCTCCCAGCCCTTTGTTTCCTCTCTTGCTTATAGGTACGAGGGGATGTATTACTTAACCCCTCCTACACAGTCACTGTTTTGCAAGAAGTACCAATTTGGCAAGGTTAGTGTAAGTTTAAAATGCTGTAATGTGATTGTCTAGATTGTGGTAGGAGAAAAAAAACAGTATTTAGTGAGCAAGACTGTCTCAGAAAGCTCCTTCACGTACATGCAAGAGCTTCACATCTTAGCCCATATTCAGCAACTTTGTGTTTTCTCTTGGGCAAAAAATTTACTGTATCAGTGCTTTTATGTCACAAGAATGAATTGAATTCGTACCCTTTAGTGCAAACAACAATAGACAGAGTGGTAACCTAGTGGAAAACAAATAGACGCCCCGTCCCTTTTGGGGATTCAGAGAGGTTCAGAAAGATGGAGCTGACGGTAGAGAGGTGGCAGATAAAAACAGGCTGAAGCAGGAAAGAATCCTGCGGTCATTTATTACCATGCCATCTTCATAGTGTTTGCTGAACCAAGGTGCAGAGTAATGATTCAGACAAATGATGTTAATAATAATAGCTGGCCCTTTGGCAAAAATGGAATACCTAGTATTGCAGCATGAGACCTAATCAGATTCTCCAAAAGTTGCTTCAGACCGATAGAATTTTTTGTCATCAGGTTTTCCATCAATAGATTCTCTCTGGATATTATAGTTTTGAAGGAGGCAAAGTGATAGTTATTTTCCATGAGGGTAAAAACCCCAAATATTTTAAATATTATGATATTTAATTTGTAGATTAAAGATAGTTTTAAAATACCATGTTATTTCTAGTTTATTTTTTCATCGGTATCTACAAGATACTTGTAATTATCATGGATAACTTGATCACATTTAGAAACTTTCTGGAGTTCATTATCTTTTTTTTTTTTTCATATAATCAACATGGAATTAACCTTATTTATTGTCAGTAATGGCATGTATGTGTTACTGTAGTTTTTGTTGCACGCAGAGGATCATTGGTAAAAATTACCTCCGTGTAAAGTCCGGGTATGGATTTTAAACAAGGGGTAGCTCCTCATAACTGCTGATTTGATGAACTGCTTTGATCTGTTGTTCAGAATTTGTACATAAAAAAACATTTGCACCCAAAAAATCTTACTAACCATTTTGCACTGTTCAGGTTTTGTTGTTCTTTTTAATAATACCTGCAGTTTTTAGGCATATAGGTTACAATTATGTTTATTAGCTGTTTTTCTGTTAACAACATAACCAACATCTGTTTTAATCTAAACATCATCAGACTTATTAATTAGGTACATTTTGGCATCAATTTATCACACATGCTTTGACACTTTTGATACTTGAAGCGTAAGCTATTATGTGTAATGAAAAAAAAGGTATGATTTGGAGTAAGTGTTATACATCATCTGTAGGGGACAATTATGTTGGCATGTGGGAGGTTAATGTACACACTCTAGATTCCTTTGCTTGATTTGCTGTTTTCTTCTTCATAACTCTAGGTAAACAGTTTGTGCTGCTATTTACTGCACAGGTTAAGTGTAGTTGCAGGCTATTATACATCATTAGAGTAAGTAATATTCAGCTGTGGAAGAAAGATGGAAGCTTTTCACTTGTAGCCACTTGGACATTTCATTTTTCATCTAGTATGCCACTGCAAAAATTAGTTGTGGCAGGCCTGATGTAATTTATAGCCTGGTACCCTGAAATTAAGCAATGAATCACACCATTTTGGCTGATTAGAGTTAATGCATTTTTCCCAATGACATATTTTGTAAAACAATGCAGTTTATTCTAAACTTTGCCTTATCCGACCTAGTAATTTCTCACGTCAACCTGTTCAATGGATTGTACCATGTACAGTGCACTCTATCACCAGATTTCTTTTGGTATTGTATTGTAGTTATCTCCCAGCTTAAAGGGACAGCCTTCCCTTTCTTTCCTAATTTTCTCACTAGAAAACATCAACTTTCCCTCCAACCCTGACCCTCCATTCTCAGACCAGACAATTGAGAAGCAAAACACAGAGTAACACAATTCAATGCAGCTTGATTGAAAGTGGAGGGTGTAATGATCAAGTGAGTAGAGACCATTGGATTGTGCCTCAGGCCTTCACACTCTGGATCTGGTCAATAACAAATTTATTACTAATCAAATCCAATAAATACAAAACAGCATACATTTATTTTTATTTGGCACCCAGCTGGTCACGGAATAATAATAAAACAGGTAATCAGAGAGACTGCCTTTCGGAAGAAAATTGTGTAGGCAATGCATACTGCACTTAAAACTCCTGTATATCATAAGCAGATAGCCAGTCCCCAAGAAGCCTTGTTGTGTTTGTCTGATTAGCAGTGGGCATTGTGTCCCACTTGCCTGTGCAATAAATTAATGGTTCCAGCTCTTGAGTTTGGAGAATTCTGTTTGCTGAGATACTTCGTGATAGGGAGAGGTATCACTGCAGAACAGGATCTATAGGTATTAGTGTCAAGAAGAATAATGTCTTCCTTGCCCTTTTTCCTGGGTTATTGCATGGGGCATACAAAGACTGGAACGAGTTAATAGAAAACAAAGAAACTGAAGGTGTTTGGGGAGGGGAATGAAATGAAAAACATAGCTGAGATATGTGAATTTTACTGTTGCCAAAAATAATATGCAACTGTTCTTTCCCCCCAAAGTACTAACATGCATTAGAGCACAAGACATAATCATTGCAGGCATCTTACACCATGTAAGACCAACATAGACAAACAGTGCATAGCTAATGTAAAGCTGACATTCACTATCCAGGATTTTTTTTTTGTATTCACATATTTTTATATGTGTGTGCATGAAATTTTGCAAAAATTCTCGTTGCTGCAATTTGTTACGCAGACACATTACAAATTACAAAGTGTATGCCAAAGATGCAAACTGAATAAAATTATTTGAAATATTTAGCAATACGAAAAGTGCAGCCTCTGTTGTTTGTAAGTCAGACAGTAAAAAAATTTCTTACTTCTTAGTTGATGGAGTCCCTGTATTTTTGAACGGTCTGTGGAAACCAGCAAGAGTCTGTAACACGTAGGAGAAAAAGGCAGCACACCTGCAAGATTCCAGCCTACCTTGTTCACACCCAGGATAGGAGAAAATGATTTATTATCTGTCCCTTGAATTTCTCTGAGCATTCTGTCTAAACTTTAAAAGCAGATTACATTTGCGATTAAACCTTAACAAATGTTGTTTTAACTAGACTGCAATATGTGTTATTGACAACAAGCTTTTCCCCCCGAAAATAACATTGGTGCTTAGGCATGCAATTTGCAAAAATGACAAGGAAGGGTGGTACTTTTCCCAAGGTGAATGTGAGTTGACTGATTAGCTGGTATTTTAACTTAGATTCTTGCAAATTACAGACATAAGAAACCCTGCAATTTATATGTACTTTAGAAGTGAAAGCTTTAATCCCATGATTCATGAAAGTAAAGTGGTAATAATTTAAGTGCCATATTTTATTTATCCCTTAGAGTTGTCAGCTGATACCAGAAGTATTCTCACTATTTTTGGGTTGCTGCCTTTGGCCACCTAATTGCTTCTTAGGAAGTAAGAGGGAAATTGCTTATATAACTACATGGATTGTCTTTGGCAACGTCAAGCCAAGGCATCAATCAGTCCATCTGGGTAAAATCACAAGCTGACTCCGATATTGCTAAATATTTATACTGTCAAATACACACAGACATCCAGATGAAAAGAGGCATTCATTAGGAATGCTCCAGCTTGTCAGTTTAAAGATGTAGATTAGAGCAAAACCTCCCACTATGATACTGAGTGCTCAGGAAAAGTCTATATTTAGCCATTCTGAGCAATAAATATCATCATATTGCCTCATTTAGGTAAATAGAGAATGAATATTGTCAAGATGATCTGGAGATAATGTAAACAGATCCCTGTTCAGAGTCTGTGTTACTAGGGTAAATTCCCGGACATTGGTGTGCTGTTGATGCTTTTTGGTTTAACCCTATTTCTTAATCACATTCTTATCCCCTTTACATTAACAGTAAGATTTCTTCTTTGCAGATCAGAAGAGAAGGGGTGGGGGGGAAAAAAGCGATAAGGTAGGGTTTCTTTTGAAACAAAAGTTGATTTTAAATTCTAACTGAGCTGTTACATTAATTAGTAGTTTTGCTCTAATATTTTCTTGGCACTGGTAAAGACTGCTGCTGCTGCTGTTGCTAGAAAATACTGATCTCTGTGGCAACACTGAGGCTCATTCCAGTCTTTAACATGGGAACTGACAAAGCCCATCAGTCAGCAGAACATCAGAGCTCTGAGGTTAAGACAAGATTTCAAGAGTACACACAGTTAAGACTCATAGTGGAATTTCTTTTATAGCGCTTTCTTTTGAGGTGATAAGATGAGGCATATTGTAAGAATAAGCAATGAAAGATCAGTTCTTTCATGAGAATTAAGTTACAGTCCAGCTTCAAAGTGGGTGGCTTTTCCTGACAAATTAAGAGAAAAATTTGTTCACTATACTGTATACACAAAAAAGATAGCAGACAGATTTTTTTTACCTTTTGGGGAAGGCATGTGCCTCCCTCCGTAGAATTAGCACCTTGGAAGTTGCATACAAGGAGAGTGGTGACTGACGTCAAAGTTTTGGTTAATTGCACAAGATGATTTTTTAGATTAATAATTAACATCTCTCTTTATAACTAAATATCTGTAATTAATCAGCAAATCATAATGTGGAGACTAATTAACTTCAAACTCAAATCTTAACAGAAAATCCATATTACTATCCAGCATCATTAATTCTCTAGTAATCAAAGTTATTCCCCATGGGATTTGACATAAAGCTTTGTAGGTTTATAAACTGAGCTATTATCAGAAAAAAACCCCCCACCATTTTGAAAGGAGATTCAAATAGCATTATAGATAACTATGGTATTAGTTGAGAAATTTAAATAAGTTTTTATTTTTTCTGTATTACATTATCAATAATCCACTCACTGAAGCTGGATAAGTAACTAGAAGAGTGCAATTCCCTTCTTATCATGTGCTTGTGGGTTTTTGTTGGTTTCTTTTTTTTTCCCCCTTTTGGGGTTACAGCAGTGATTTCTGTCAGAGGATTCATTTGTCAGTGTCTATTAAAAATATGCTACACTTTCTGGAAGCGTTTGCTGTGATGCTATCCATGCTAGTTATCTGTTTAAGAAATGGATTAACAGCTCTTTGTGCCCTGGTATGATTCACAAGAAAGTACCAAAAAAAACCCAAGAAGGGTTGAGCCTTAAAATACAGAAATATTTGTAGTAGTGGATTGGTTAGTGTTCAGTGGGAAAAAAGGACAAAATAGGGCTGTTACACCAAAGAACCTTGGCCTAAACAAATCTCATTTTAATTAGCATGGTCATCACAACTAGGAAGATTTGGAATGTGTTCATGTTAATTTTTAATAAACAGGAAAGCCAATAGTACCATTACAGCACACTGAAATCCCATAGCTGTTTTTCATTTAGAAAGTTAGGCATTAAAATTGCGTCTAAAAATCCACATTTCAATTATTTTATCACCTAGTCTTGCAAGTGCACACATCTGATACTGTTCTTTTGTGTGGCAGCTGTAAAAATTGTAAGCAATTTTTACTGTCAAGAAAACTCTGAATAAATAGAGGCTGTTAACTTAGGCAGATATCTGAGGTTATTTGGTGGCAATCAAGAACTCACAGCACTTCAACTAATGGGTTATGATCAGAAACTGTTCCTAATAGCCAGCTAGACGGATCTGAATATGAAGATTTCTATAATTTTGTTGTCAGCTTGTGATGTACTCTAGTGCTAATTATTTGGAACAATTATGTTTTCCTAATAACAAAAGAAGAAGCAGTGAATTAAGCAGGCTTACCTTCAGATCTTTAGATAACAGTTTAAATGCACTTGCCATTAAGAAATAACATTTCTTTTTCCTGTATGGAACCCTAATTATTGAAGATGCTTGTCTTTTAAAATCTACTTCTACTTTTTTAAAGCATGTTCAATGTGTCAGTTTACACTGATGACTTCAGTAACTAGTATTTTCTCAGTCTTAGTTTTATGCCTGTACCTCCCATAGACTGCTTACTTCATTTGGTTATTCAAAAACCATAATTAGCGCAGTAATTAACATGTGGATCCTTCAAAGGAAGACTGTTAGAATCATGGGACGTCTCTCATCATTCTTGCTGATGTATAGATGATAAAAAGACTTGGTTGAGGTGACAACAGGATTTGTATTACTGCACATTATCCGAACTGCAGGGAAATTCAGACAGGACCGTGGTCCATGGAGTCTTTCCTTCTGAAAAAAGTAATTATCCACACTGTTTCTATAATGTAACTAGGTGTTATCCTGCATTTGCAGCTGTCAAATCATTTGTTTTAAAACCTTTTTTTATACCTTATGAATACGTGAAAGTTTGGGGGTTTGCATGTTGTCTTTTAAGCAATTACAGAAGTAGGGTTCAGCAAGTGCAACAACAAAAACAATAATAGTAGTAATTTATATAAGCATAACAGATTCCTTCTTGACAGTTGATTTCAGAGATGTTTATGGTAGTGTTGAGTTGATACCATCCTAAGATTGCATTCATAAAGAATTGGCCAAATTTCATTTTATTTATTTTCCCTGGAGAAAATATATTTGTTTGTTTAATATTTCAGATAAGCTGAATCTGTTGTGTTTTCAAGCCATAGTAAATCAGTTGCTGATATGTGTGTCTCTGTATGGCTCACATAAATAAATTCCAGTGTTTCTCTGAGATGCTTATAGTCAATGTTTTCAGCTTCAATATACAATGTTTTAAATTAGCGCATTAAGGAAATCCACATTCTTTCATTCAGCCTTTAACTTTCTGTAAGTAGTGGTCCTCTTTTTCACATTCAGTGACATATGCCAGAAAAATTCAGTATTTTACCCTACAGGCTGCCCATGGGACTGGGATGAAATGGCCTCTATACATAGGGTATGACTTTATTTGCTAAAGAGGTTATTTGAAAAAGCCCTTAGGGTACTGCTGCCCTTTTGTCCCTCAAACTAGTAGGGGGAAAAATATAAAAGGAACTACACAGTAATCCCTTGTAGACAGGTGACCTTAAGCCAATTCTATACTGTAAGGTTTGTTTCCATTTAAACTCAAAACAGACAAAAGAAAAAAGCAAAATGCAGGTTTTAATCTGTTGCAGAAACATTGCCTTTTTTTTCTGTAAATGTCTATCAAATACAGACAACTTTTACTGCAAATTCATAAAACTGAGTATCACTCTGTATAATTTAATTTAACATTCTGTAGACAATGTGCCCTATATTTTAGCAAAAATAGCATCTGAGGACTGATGGAAATAAACCTGCCTTTGTTCATTTCAGGTAAGCTGTTCAGAATTTTATTTTCTTTACAACTGTTAAAATTCTGCAAGTACAGCCAAGCATAATTAAGCAAACCTTCTGATTCCAGTCTTAACATTAAAAATTAGTCACTGTCAGGATTCACTAGAAAAATCAGCAATCACTTTGCCCTCTGAAGTTCTTTTTTCCTTTGTTCTTAGCATTGACCATTGATGTTAGCAGTGCTATAGTCAAACCATGTGTTGTCACAGGGCCATGGTCCCATGGTACGTGCACCATTTGATGGTGGTGTATTTGGTGTTTAAACCTGTGTTCAGCCACAATAGCTTTCCACAATAGTTTTATTTTTTATATCATGCGATCAGCTGTTAGGAGATATGCACCATCCCAATGCGAAACTGCTTTTCACTAGGCGGGCTTCAAAACACCACTATAAATTATGAACAGCAGCTCTGAACCCACCTCAGGATAGCCTCTCATAAGTCACAGGTGTGACATCACGGAGCACTGTAATTAATGGGTGTTATGCCACTCCCTTGACTTACGAGTTTTTCAGAGGCTTTTAATTACTTTTGAGTTTAAGCCATTCTGGCAGAATTTTGAAGGAACTCCAGTGGCAGCCTCTTCTGAATGAAGCTGTTCTAGCGACATTTGGAAAATGAGCCACTCTGGTGGCTGAAGGAAAACATTTCAGCCATTCTTCACGCCTGGTAGTCTGGAGGGAGGTTAAAGGAAACAGCTTCTGTCGACTGCTGCAAGCACTTAGTTACTGTGTTCCTTTTCTGCATCGGGGGAGGAGCTGTGAAAATTGTGGTCAAATCCACATATTATATCAAATAAAAGAGAGAAAAACATCTGAAAAGCCAAGAATGTCTTGAAGGGGTTATCGTGATGTCACCATCCTGATTTTGGGTATAGAAAAGCCATTATTTTGCATGTGAGAGCAGACTTCATGTAACTGGTAAAGAAGAAATGCCATCATTTATCACCTATCAAGAATAAATTATAAATGATCACCAGTTAATCAGCATTTAAAACATTGCTTTAGTTTCAGTGCCAAAATCCAGCATCAGAAGAGCTCACCCCTCATACACAAGCACACCAGAATGCACGTATCACACTATTAAGTTAACTCAGGTGTAAAGCTTTGTTCTCTAAACAGCTGAAGCTTCATGTCATTGTTTATGTGCACAAAACACACATATTTCTCCATATGTTGGCACCATATTGGTGTTATCACCATAACATTCCCTCCTCTTCAGATGATCTTTTGTTATAACATTTGTTTTAGTGAGGCAAATAAAATATAGTAAATGTAAACCAATTATTTAACCAAATTACTTTGATCGTGGGAAACTGACAATTAGTGTTACAGCTTCTCAGCAGTGAAATCCACACTATAGAGCAGACTCTGATATTCTGTACTGCAGTGTAAATCGATGTAGTGCATTTATTTCGTGTAGCAAGCTGTGAGAGAGGAGAAGTGCAGGAGATGAGCGAAGTCCGTCTTGATGAACTGTTATTCTATATCTGTGCTGTGTGTTTAGTTTGTCTGGGTTTGCTTGTGAATATGTGGGGACGGCTCTTCACAGCGACCTTGATGACTTATGTCGACACCTAAAGCATATACATGTGGGTACAAGATGATCAGCTAATTAGTCAATGAGTTAGAGACTTGCCAAAGTACCATTTGTAATTTTGAATTCTAGTAAATACTGATGGTTACCTATAACCACTATCCACTTTAACAGTCTTATCTTTTGCACATTAATTGGAGGAGAAGTATTAAAAATATGTGCACTGGTATACCCACAGGATCTGGGTTTATTCTCAAACCTTGAATGCATCAGCCCTTCCATGAAATAGCTGTGAGTTAGGAGAGCATTCTGGGCATTGTCATGCAAATGAGGCCACCAAACATAGCACTTTGCTTCAAAATTGCTCTGCAGTGACAAGTAGCTTTTAAAACTGGAGCCGGGTTTTCTGAGCTAAGTGGGCAACCCTATGTGTCCTCTGAGATCCACTTTCTGAAATAAGTACCCCTACATGAAGTCCTAATTCCCCGTCTGAGTGCTCAGATTAGCACTTACTACATATCTATACATCTCTGCCACAGTTTAACCAGGCCAACTCATTCTAATGCAGATTAAGGTGGTCCTTTATCCTTGAATATTGTCCTTCTCCCACAATCATACAATAAAAAAACCAGAAGATGCATATAGCACTGAGAATTTGGGGTTGATCTGGTACTCAGCAACTCTTAAAGCCAAGGTCTCATGATACGTTGCTTCAACCAGTACAAATTTTAATTAATGCTGCAGCATCTTCTCAGCAGCCCTCAAGAATTTAGCCAGTAGGTCACGAGGGAAAAACAAGTCCTCACCTGCCTCACAGTTCAGTGAAAATACCTGTAATCAGAAACTGTTTCAGTCTAGTTTTGGGACCAACTTCAGAAATTATAAGAAAATGTGACATACATTTTTCTCTCTCTCTGTAACAAAATGAGTGCATCCCAAATGCAACTTTTGGCTGTGCTCAGGAAAAGTGTGTGGAAAGAGCAACAGAGTTAAACATAGTGACTCGGGATTAGGTAGCTTTTAACCAGCATGCTAATGCCTATTAGAAGCCAGAATGAATTTCAGAAGCACTGGCATTAAATAACAAAGAATGAGCAGAATGCAGATTTTTATTTTTGCTTTTGTCCAAAATTGTATTAATTGCTTTGCGACTCAGTGGGAATTTTTTCCGTGTCCTGAATGTGGACGCAATTTTACTCCTAATCTCTGACCAGTATTGTTCCATGTGCTGTGTGCTGGAGGTAACAAAACCATGGGTGTGAATCATGGGTCCATCATAGTAATGGAAGTACTTGATCTGCTGGCCAAGTAAGGATTTATAGAAGGTGAGGGAGGCAATGGGCACTGGATGGCTGCAATGCTGAACAGTCAGACTTCTCAAATCCCTCATGGCCCACTGTCAGAGTGGTGCTGCATGACGCCTCAGAGATGACTAATGGTTTCTTTACATGCAGGTTTGGGTATCCAATTCAAGGCATTCACATTTGAAAATGTAGGTCTTAAAGACTTCACAGCGTGTTAGACCTTTTCAATCATGTATGTCCATCCTCAGAAACAGAGCTTTCTTGAGATGACTGGTTTAAGTTATGGAGAGAGTTGCTCTCAAAGTTGGGTTTTCTGATGTTTGCAGCACATTCCTCAACTCTAGGAACCAATTTACCCTCAAACCATCCCAACATATAATTCTTTAAATATTTTGGGTTCAAATACTTAATGTTGGCGGGAATGGATTCATAAAAAAAAAAAAAAAAGAAAAAATGGATGTTGAGAAAGAGCTATTGCAGTTGCCCTTCTTTTTTTCAGTTGTTGTTGTGTGTTAGCTACATTATCTTCCAACCTCTTTTTGAGCAGTTATTTAAGTAAAACTTGGTGTTACATTTCCTTTTATTACAGATGCTTTTTATACACAAATTGGAGCAGATCATGATGCAGCAAAGAACTTTTTATACTGCATAGATTGTGCAGCAAAATAGTGTTTTATCAGCATTACATGCCTCAGTGAGGAATGTTTTGCTGTTTTAAATCTCATCATTATGAGAAGAATTTATTATCTAGATACAAAGATTTTACTGGAAACTATTGAGCTAGGCTGTTGTCATCTAACTGAAAATGAAAATGTGTTCGTGATAATTAGACAAGGGGGATTAATGAAAAACCCACACTATATATACTGTTTACATACAACCTCAGAGATATACTTTATCAGTTAGAACATGGTCGCATTCATTTTTACTTCCTTGCAATGGGACAATCCCAGAAATTATGGCAATCCTTTGCCCTTCTGCACTTAAACTCCTCATCTACAAGCATGATGCAAAGTGAAGGTGGTTGAGGTTTCATAGAAGTGAAGCACATGGTGTGACAGGCCCATCTGTGCCAGCTTTGTGAAACAAAAGTGCCCAGTGTGATCATCCTTGCCTTTTGTTCCACAGGACGCTGCTCAGGCCTCGGGTTTGTGAATGCTGCCGGTAGTCTGCAAACCTCGATTTATCTGATTGCTTCCTCTCCTGTGCTCTCGGTTCTCAGTTGCACTGCAAGCTTCCCTGCCCCCACGATTCCCTCCCTTTACCCAGCCCTTTTCCCCAGACAAATCTGAGGTAGAACCTCCTAGCAATTTTCCAAGGTTCTGGGCTCAAAGACTAAACTAATTTATTTTTGAATTGCAGATCAAACATTAACTGCAAAGAAGCATTTAATCAGTTAGGAGAAGCAAGGGTATGGCTTGTTTAAGTCCCAGAATCCATAAACCTGTAATGATTTTATTATATTGGTGTCAGTTTTCATTATTTTCATAAATGGGTGTTCCCTGCTTAATGCACAATATTTGCATCTGATGAACCAACGAGTTTAAACATGGTTTGTTTTAATGCTTTGTGAATTTGTATTCAAATTCATCAGAAGTAATTCTATTTGAAATCACACAGGGCTAAACACAGTGGTTGTAAATCCATTTGAATTGAGATGCCAGAATCAGCCCATTAATCTACAAATCTGCAATATAATTTTTGTATGGTTGGTGGGCTTCTGTTCTGTTTTTTTGTGATGAGGCAGTGGGGATACCAAGTGCATGTGTGGGAGGGGAGGTGTTTGAGGAGGTTGTGATAAATTGACCAAGTGGGAGTATATCTTTGTTATGGAAACAGGCCTGTGAAAGGAACATATGAAAGGCCAGAGACCATGATTTGAGCATGTCTGTCACTGCCACTTGAGGTAGTTGCACGAGGAGAAAGCAAGTCTCTCAAATAAGCAGATTCCCTAATATATAGGATGACAGGATTGGCATCAGCACCTTCCGTTCAGTCTTCAGAGTGTCAGAGCCACCCAGAGCTTGTTGTAGTGCTATAGCCTGCATTTAGTATTTTAAGTCCTCTTGCTAAACATTCTGTTACCTTGGATTTTTCTGTGGTCTGTTGTTAAAAAGGAATGAATAAATGCAGCATGGTTCACCTCCAACAGAAACAGGCTCTTTTTGGAAGGAGTGGAGGGGCCTGTACTATAGCAAACAGTGCTTCATTTCTTGAAAGCTGCAGAAGAAATCTGTGTTTCTTTCAGAGAAACTGGAGAATTGGTTTAATTTCTGTGTTCTTAAATAGACTGAAATGTCTGAAATTATGATGTTTGTTTAAGCTAATAGTTACCAGATTTGAAGATGAATATATCATTGTCTGAGAGTGCAAAAGAATGTATGTATGAGAGGGATTACTCTCTAAGAAGAAAGGTTTATCAACAACATTTTCCACATTACACATACTTCTTAAATGTAACAATGATGTTTTGGAGAAAACTATTTAAAGAAAGTAAATAATACATGTAAAAAATACAAAAATGCACAGTTATCCATAATGTATGTTAGCCTTTTAAAAGGAATATATTCATTCTTATTTGAATAGGTGACAATCTAAAATGGAATTTAGCTGATACTTTTGAAAATGTTCATGTAATTATTTTGTTTAGTTATAATCAAGCTGAATTCAGTTTGAGAGATATGTGTTTGGCTGTGGGCAAAAGTGATTTTTAGGTAAGTTTGTGTCTGCCTTCCTCTGGGAACTATCAGTCCAGGTTTGGCCCTTGTGAAGCTGAAATTAAAGAATTTATGTCCCTATTTTGAATGGCTTAGACTGGAACTAACTTACAAAAGCATTTAAGCCCATGTTAGCATTAGCTGTATGCTTAATTCCCAAAAGTCCAACTACAGGCCCCTTCTTCCTCCCTTGCAAGAACTGCGATGAGCAGGAAGTCTGCCATCTGACATCTGCGAAATGAGCTGGTAGACTTGAGTCTTTTTCATAATGAACCAGTTTCCATCTCATAAAATTCTGTAATTGCAGATGGTATCAGTGGACACCTATGACAATCTCAGCAGAGATTGCGGCCCAGCATTCCTCATTACAGGATACATGGACACTGAACTCCTCTCTGCTCATGAACGTGGGGTTGAGTCATTGACAGGGCATTATCAGGAAAATTGCAATGATGTGACTAGAGCTTCACGGTGGGTAAATGGAGTACCTCAACTCTTGGAGTTGACAATAGGCTCTCCTAAGAAATGATAATGCAGTGATTAAGATGTAAAACTGGGACTCAGCACACCTGGGAATTCTTGTGTGACCCTAGCAACACAGTTCTTGTTGTTTTTCACTTCTCTGCCTGGAAAGTTAGTATAATACTTTTTTCATTTTTGTGGTGGTATTTAGTGATAAATGTGTTACCAGTTGTGAGCAATTCATGAGGTACAGTTTTAGATAGATGCCATTAGATTTTAAGTCTATTCTGTTCAGTTTGCATTTGCATGTTCTTGTGCCTAGCACTAGTGGAAAGCAGGCCAATTTTATTTAGCTTCCTAATTCTGCATTGTGGAAATCAGCTTTATGCAAAGAGACCTAAAAATGTTTCATAAAATTCACTCTATTGTGAAAGAGGCCTTAGAAGAAATAACATGAAATAAGAAAAACATTAATTTTGGGCTTCTTTTAGCTTGTTCTTTTAGGAACTGTTACAATCTTTGTTCTGCCCGTGTACATTTTCACATGTGCATTTTCTTTTTATAAAGAAAATAATATCATTCAAATACCTTTAGAGTCTTTTTTATTTTAGTAGAAGCACTTGAACAATGTTTTAAGGGTACTTGGAGACACTGAAAGAAATGGTGAACTTCAGTGGGTTTTGGAGCACTGAAACATATCCCAAAAGCTGCAGTTACAGAATCTGTAAGCCCTACCTGTGACTTGCAGCAGCTGTTTCAGCCTGTGATGCCATGGGCTGCTCCAAAGCTCTGTAATCTGCACGTATTTGAAATAACAAGCCTCAACAAGCCCTGGTGATTTGTCTGTTCCATGCTGGAAGTTAGAAAACTGTGAGCTCACTAAGCTACAGTAGCTGGAAAAAGAGTAAGAAGTGTTTTTGAAAAGGTAGCTGAAATAGGAACCTTTAAACAAAAGTGTCAGCAGGAGCTATTAGTTTCTTAGTGGTTTTGAAAATCAGATCTTCCAGGTATCTCATTCAAGGCTTCTGGGGTTGGCTTTTTGGTGTATGTTGGTTTTTTAGTTTTGTTTTTTTGGTGGGGCTGTCATCTGGTCTCCATTTTGTCACATGTACAAGCTTTACTGCTTTCATAGAAATGGTCGCGAATTCCTCTGAGATTTGGTCTACTGTAACAAAAAAAAAGTGAAATAAGTTCCAGCAATAGTACAAGTGCTTGGCTCTATTTATGCTACCTCTAAGGATGCTGTACCAGGTCCCAGGTAACAGCAGAATTATGGCATTCACTGCAACTTGCATCATGCTACAGACAAGTGAACCATGATGTTTTCATACCACTTGGCATCATTTAGTTAACATGCTTTTAAGCATTACTTGGCTCCAGTTGGAGACAGATAATAAATAGATAATAAATCTTTGAACAAGTGGCATTTCAGAATAAAGTGGCATTTTAAAATATTTTAGAAAAATTATTTAATTTTAAAATATTCCCTCTTTTCGTAGTCTAAATTGGGTCTCAGAAAGCAAAAAAATTGGAAGAGCCAATGAAATGACCTTACAGAGTGGCAGGGTTGTTTACTAGTCCATATTTGACTATAATTCATGCTTCATATGACTGACAGTCACCATGAGTTCTTTGGGTTTTATGACTTAAAGCACCACAGTCTTGAGTGAACTTTAGTTCAGAATGGAGATGTTTACAAAAGTTATCTAAGTAGTTCCTGCAGAATCCCATCAGTTTTTCAGTGAACTGTTCTGGAATAGTATGGATATGCAGTATGTATGGTGGTAAGTTGGGTTAAGTCATTCTCTTAACTACTGTATAGTCTATTTATTCCATCTGGGAGCTTCATCACCCTGGCACCTGAAAGCAGACGAGGTAGCTGAATGGACTTTCCATTGCTCACCATGTCTAACCATCTTCCTGCAGTATGACATGAATATTCTAGTCTTTCATCAAAATCAGATTGTGCTTATCTAATAGGGACAAAAATTTTCCTCTCTCTCCAGCATTTGAAGATTATGCAGCCAGAATATCTGCACTTAAACCTTCAATATCTCCATTCAAGTCAGACTTCTAATAGTTCTTGTTTCGCTATTCTGAATATTCTTTAGTCAAGATCTCTCTCCTAGAAAGGTCAAGACATAATTTAGTTGTATCTGTACCAGAACAATGTGCAGCAGACGTGCCTTTGAATGTGCAATTAAAAATTGCTTTGGCCTGTTTTCTTTTCCTGTTTTACATTTCATAAACTCACATATAATTTGATGAACACTGTCATTCTTTAAATTTCTTCAGTATTACAGTTCTCAAGGGACTTCTCTCTCACTGAATATCATTTTTACATATTTACTTTCTCCACAAGTGCTAGTATGCATAAGTTCAATCCTACATTATGCTTTCCTTATTTACTTATGTTACATCCTGGTTTTCTTTGTATTGATGTTAATGCTTCCAGTTTGGTATTAGCTCCATATGCCATCTAAAAGCTGTTGATTTCTACCTCTAGTTAACCAACAATTTAGGTAGTCGTGTCAACAGAGTAGTGTGGTAATTATTCAGCTCTTGAACACACAACATTGCAACCAAGTGCAAGCAACTTGGTAAGGAGGTTCTGAGCCCTTTGGGAGAGCTGCAGTACAACAGTTTACTTTGCATTTCCCATGCAGCCCAGGCATTCAGACCATCTTGCAGTTCCTGCATCGTCAGTGCTCAGCGATGGCCCAGAAAGCAGCAGCTTTGGTATCTTCTGTCTTGTTTTATCTACATCCTGCCTCGTGCTTTCTAACACTGGAAGTGGAAGACAGTTCATACTCTATCAGTAGCACTGAAAATATATTTCTGTCAGCTGAAGAGTCAATTACATGAACAGCTCTTCCTCTGAAGATATTCTGGAAACATGCTGCTTCCATCCTTCACCAGAGGTGAATCATGAAGAGAAGACTTTGTCAGGAACTCAAACCTTGAAAATGGTATTAGAAGAGTTACCCATCTCGCCAGCCTCTATTTCCCATCCAACCTCCCAGAACCAGCAAGTACCCCTGCGTCATGCTTCCTAAGTAATCCCAGCATTACTGCTAGGCCTGTGACTCTCTGAGGTGAAAAATCAGCATGTTTTCCTACACTCATCATTTTGGGCATGGTAAGCCTTGATGCTGTCAAGTGCCTCAGGAGTGAGGGGCATCAAAGGGGAAGGCCTGTGCATTGAAACTGTCCCACCTATAACCAGCCCTATTCCTTCCTCCTCATATGTTGTCATTTCCCTTGCACTGAGACTGACTTTTGGGGTGGGAAATCTGATGTCAGAAGTTTGGGAACTGCCTTCACCTTCGTCTTAAGCCAGGTACCACTTTGGAGACAGCTGTACTCACGGCTGATCTTGTGTTGTGGTTACACATGTAAGGCTGAAACATCTAATCATGTTGGGTTTTTTTCAAAACACAGCTTGGCATGACCTACAGCTTTCAGGTTAAATTATTGTAGTGCTCCTTTCGAGCTGTAGATCTATTGCAAAAATACATAAATATTATTTGCCACTGGCGTTACGCTTGATGCTGTAAAAGCAAAGAAACAGATATTTCTTCACTGAAAACTTGTAAAGTGAAAACTATAAAACCCCCTTCCCTTGTTTTCTTTAGAAACTGGTTGTAATGCTTTCTTCCTCTCACTGTGCCAGACTCTACAGCTTAACTAAATGTGTGTCACTCCTCCAGTTTTCTTTCCTATATTGTGAAGCAGGTGAGAGACTAAAAGGAAAATATCAACTATATGTCAGTGCCTAGATAAAAAGCTGCAAAATCAAGTTACGAAGCTTTCCCTTTTTAGCAAAATCCCATCTTGGGCCAGTATAGTTCCTTCCTCATGGCAGTTTATTGCTTCTAATCATGCTAATCAGGGATCATTCTGGTATGCTTTTGATGAAGTCCACAAAAGAGAGTACACTCATCTCCTCCAATGTTTGGGACATAGAAACAGAGTATTTTTTTCTAGGTAAGATAATGCATTAATTGCTTCACTTAGTAGATGAACATTAGCTTTTGATATCAGCCATCCCATAGACTCCTGACACTTTGCATGCTGAGCAGTCTTGTCCTTGAAGTTACTGTAGTGCACAATGATCAGAACTTACCGCTGATGTTTTGTTAGCATTTACCAGCAGTGTCTTGGCAGAGGGTGACCTCCAGTACTGTCTCTAAACATTTTCAATTTACAGACTCAAGAATTTTTGCTGCCTTTGCCTCTCATTCTTTTGAGGAGGTCAGCCCTTTATGAATTTGCCACAAGAAAGAAGTTCAAAATACCCTATATACTTAAACAGCTTAATAGGAATATAGCCGCAATGAACACACGACATACAATTCATTTTAATATTTATAGAAGAAATTCATGTTGTTTCAAGTGTACACAAGCAGCTGCTGTCATTTGGCTATGAGCAGATGTTAGACCTCCGAAAGCTTCACTGATAATTAAAATACTAACAGTTAGTGTTTTACCCCAGCTGCAGGTTCTGTTTACTGTAAATTTGATTTTAATGGTGCCTCTGTGCAGTTATTGAATAGAGGTTTGTTTTCTACTATACATGCAAAAGTGTCTACAATGAAGACAAATGGTTATTTCCCATAATTTACTCTGTAAAGATATGAATGTAGCTGTAACGTAGTTGAGTTTGTAAATGAAATACAGATATGACTATCACATTTGAAATGGTAGTTTCTGCTGTCTTAACTAACAAAAAGAGCTAGGGAAACTTAGCATTTGTAGTTATTCCCAACCATTCCTCCTAAAAACTGCTGTGCTTTTTAAATGGGTTGAGACATGCCCTCAAGCAAAGAACAGGTGCTTCTTTTTACTGAAAGGGTGCATAAAGCAGAACAGATAAATACAGAGAATCATGATACTCACAGTTGATAGGTATACCGAAGAATATAATTTCTGCTTGAACATTTAATAACATGATGTTTTATTTCAGGTATCCCTTACAAGTGTCTGTTCTCTTTAGTGCATATATGTATATCAAACGTTAGGGAAGGCCAGCCATTTTCAGAATTGTTAATCCCAAGGGCCTGATTATGCAAACACAATGCATAATGCAAGCAACCATGTTTAGTCCCTTTGAGACTATTGAGGCTAACTATGGCAGTAAGCAGTACGCTTGATAAATAAATGTTTATAAAACCAGGATCTGAATGTATATATTCTTGAAAAACAAAAACTTTTGCTGTGATAACAATGACGAAAAGGTTTTTTTCTTTTTTTGACAAAGCCATTAGTGTCTGGAACTAGACCTATTTCAGAAATCCAGATCATTTTCCCTATGAGCAGAGCTTGGGGGATTTTTCCCCTGATTTTTCTCGTATTAGTGTATTATTTTTCATATTATATTATATGTTCTGTCTGCCTAGGAAACAGAAATCTCTTGTTTGACCAAGCACAACCAGAACCCCTTGAAATTGGGATTTTGATTTAGAAGTGCTAAAAATGCACTTTCCATTTGCACTGCAGGGGATAAAACAGAAAGAGTGCGTCCGAGTATCATCAATGTCAGTTGTTCCCAAACTGAGGGCCAGAATAGTCTTTGAAGCTGGACTGCCAAGAACTGTCCAGGCTGGCTATCCTCATCTCAAGCTGCTAAATTGCACTGGAAGAGATAGCTGAAATACTCCAGATACATTCCTGATGCTGCTTGCCCATGTAGGTAATTGCTGCATATGCCACAGAGAGGGTTTTGCTCACACATCAGAGTTGAGAAGAGCAGCCTGCATGGTGACAAACAGGTAAAAAGTGGTTTGCAAGAAAACCAGGTAACTCTGCAGGTTAAGCAGCTGTAAATTCTATATATTAACACTGTCCCTGTTTGCCATGATCAGTGGGAGTTTTGGTATGTGTATTTTTTGTTTGCATACTGTCTGTAACACAGGGCTCTATAGCATTAATTTTTGACCTTGAGTACAGGAAAAGAGAAATTGAAATTTTTCCTAGAGAAGGCGTTTTCCCAAAGGTTAATTAGACAATGAATTGAAACTAAACTAAACCAAACCAAACAAACTGCCTAAACACTCTAACTGAATGGCTTGGCTATTTAATTTGGTGGTTGTTTTTCCTTTTGTGTCTTTTTGTGGCCTTTGACATAGTTCTGTAAGATGTGGAAGGTAAAAATAGCAAGCAGGAAATTTCAGTCTGTTTTTCAAAAGAAAAAATATTACAAGAGTACTTTCTTTCACATTTTTAGAAAGCTAAAGGACATCTGCTGCTTTTTAAGATACCTGAAACGTTAAAACTTCATCCTTTATTCAAGCAGTTCTTAGAAGACCTTGAAGTTTCCAAACATGATTGAGTGGTTAAGGATAAAACTGGAAGCTAAGGCTGTTTTGAGTTTCAGCATTGAAACATGACAGTACTGGATTTTTAAGCATAAAATGAACTATGAAAATTATTTGGGATTTTTGGTTGTTACTTTTGATTTTATTTTTTTTTTCAGTAATAATATATTGAAAGGGAAAAAAATGAAGCTTTGCTGTATTGGTATCTCTTGAGATTTATGTACTTTGCATCAATGGTGGAATTTTTTTATGTTTCTTAGGGAGCTGGTAAAGTCCCCTATAGGTATACTTATTTGTATTGCTTTACAAATATTGGCTGCCTTTGTGGACATAATAGTTGTAACAGGGCCATTTTGGGTTGCTGATTTATTTCACTTCTCAGTTTGACCCATCGTATTTTCTTTCCTTCAGCAGAAGACATGAATGAGCCTTCACAACCTCTTATTTAGTAGCTTAACTAGGTGGTTTAAAAAATGCTGGCCCATGCATTGCTTGCACATAAAAGCCTTGCAAATGATAAAGAACATTTTTTACTATGGTCAAGGAACAGAGATCTGAAAAATGCATCTTATTATCATGACCTCTGAAAATCAGGAAAATCCCAAAGTTATGACATTATGCCACAGTTCTTAGACTGTACTTATTTAATTGAAGCAGAGATCATTAAAAAATAATTGAAAGAAAACAGCACAAACTTGTAGCTTGATTAAGGCATAAGTTATATTACTTTATGAATTTGAAAAGTGGAATTACTGTACCATTCAAAATATTATGCTGCCACGTAGACAATAACTTTTAAAATAAGAAAATCAGTTGCTTGTTCAAGTGATGTTAGACATAAGGTAATTTTTAAATATATTTTAAATTCCTTACAGGTTTTATTTAATTGAAGGAAAAGATGTTTCTTTTCATTCACATTATTTAATATTTGTTGCATTTTAGCAGATACAAAATGTTTGTTTGTGTCAATAAATAATATACCTAATCACCAAAGTATGAAAAATTAAGTATTGCTGAATAGGGGACTATAAATCAGGCCTCCTAGAACTTTTACAGAAAAGGAAAAATAGCTGTTTTAAGCTAGCTGGGTAAATGCAGATCATTTTCATCATCATAATAGATTATTTCATTTATGACTTACTGCTTTGTCCTAAAGGTGCTCCTTGTGAAGTATGTCCTCAGCCCAGCCTCACCACAAACAGCCACTTGCTGCAAGTTTTGGGCAAGGATTAGAATTCTAAAGAGGCTGCTGGCTGAGAGCAAAGTGGTGCTTTACATATAATATTAGCCCAGACTTTCCTCACGCATTACGCGTTTCTTTCTGAGACAAGTCTCCTTAATGCCATCTTTATCTGCTACACGATGCATGAAATCTACTTTCTGTTTTAGAACTGCAGCTGACCCCTGACCCCACAAGTGGTGCCACAATGTGACCTTTCTATTGTCATCAGCTTTCATTCTCCTGAAAATTCTATGAATTTTTATTACAAGTTTTTTTAAACCTAGCTGAGGCTTCAACAAATTACTTGACACAGATGAGATGAAGTTGTTGAAGTAGTGTTAGATAAGTTTTACAGCCAGCATGTGTGCTGCTGAACAGTACAAAGCCAGTGTCCTACAATGTCATACACCAGTAACTGCTGAGCCTACTATTGGATAAATACATCATTTTATGGAACATTGATTGTTCTATAAACCCAATGGAGTATTATGCTCTATGATCAAACCATTTAGATTGTGTGTAGAGCACAGAAAATGCCATATTCAGGATGGTACTAAAAGTGCCATTTGTGTATTTTATGGATGTCATTACGGGGGAAACTTCTCTCTGTAGGCCCTGTTTACTGCAAAATTTTTTAGTCTGTAATGACATTTTTCATTCACAACGTATGCCTTCAAGAGAGGGGGCCCTTGTTTTATTTGTTTCATTCGAGTTTACTGCACAAATCCTGTACATTTTAATTAAATGTAAGCTTAACAAAAGAATAAGGTATTTATTCTGTGGGGAACAAATGATGACAGTAACAAAAGAATAAAACAGACACACAAAAGGAAGTCAGGTATTGAGTAAGAGAGAGGGGAAAAGGTACTAAGCTCTATTTCTAGTTTCCCAGACACACATTAAACATCAAAGCATTTCTTTTAACCCTTATTTCAGGAGTTTGTGGTCTCAGAGAATTAAAATAGCCTGCAAATATGGATTTAATGTCTAAAATACCCTGACATTTTCAAATAAAAAACTAACAGTCGCTCAGGACTCCAACTGATAAATAATGGCTATGCTGAAATGACAGACTTCTTGGAAAGAAACCAATTCTCTGATCATTGCACCCCTAGATATGAAACACCTCCTTACAAATTGTCTGAATATGAGCTCTTGTATCATTATATTTTGTCATTTTAATGCCTATTTGTGTATCTTTTTAATTTGCAATGACATGCAATCAGCAACAAGTCCACTTTTCCTTATATTAATGCAGGCTTGGATTGCAGCTTATGTTTGCTGTGTCACCCAACACTTACCCCTTCTCTTTACCCGTTAAGAGGGGGTGAGGCAGGCTGGATTTACTGGGACAACATGGTTTGTTGCTACATACAGTCCAATAATGTGACATGCTCCTTAAATACATAAAAATTCCTACAAATGTTGTGTTGGATTCCAGTGCTTCATTATAGAAATAGCAGCTAAGCCTCAAAATCTGTTGTTTTCTAAATATCTTCCCTACTTGGCTTTTCAGTGTTAAAACAAAAGACAACCAGTAAAATCTGCAATTCATATTTACCATGAAAAATCACTAAAATTGAAGTTGATGTTCCCAGTAAATTCTTGGTCATAGTCCAGTTAAAATTTAAAGTTACAGTAGATTCATATTAGTTTAAATGACACTTGAACTTCTACACAGCTCAACATTAATTCATTATAGTTGAAATGGAAGAATCTTCAGTGGGTGAATCTTTTACAATCTGATTGAGGCTGTTACATTTTATAGGAGCCATTTTTCAAAGCAGTACTGACAGCACTCGAAGTTATTAAATTGCTGAATCAAAAGATGGACCTGCAATCGCATTTATGAACTGTGATGGAA
The DNA here is from genome assembly GCA_013400955.1 of Drymodes brunneopygia. Lineage (NCBI taxonomy): Eukaryota > Metazoa > Chordata > Aves > Passeriformes > Petroicidae > Drymodes > Drymodes brunneopygia. Next base: position 168,672 of record VZTZ01011589.1, on the reverse strand, counting down.
TAGCTGGGGTTGCACTGAGCTGAGGTTAAGATGTTGGTGTAGTTAAGCTTCATCACACCCCTTAGTGACAGCAGTATTTACCCATGTAGTTTACTTTAATGGTCAGGAAGTGGCTTAACTCACCTCTGGATTCAAATAGATTAAGTAAGCAGTCAGAATGGCATAATTATCAGTGCTGCAAGGGATTCACCGGATAGCTCTTCACCCAGGAGACTTCCCATTCAATTGCACAGTAAAGACTGGAGTTGCATAGATTCACAGGCATGGCATTTATCTGAGGAGACGAAAACAGGGTGCATTTGCTTTTTCTTTTCTTTATCCAGATCAGAGCTTCTCCTCAATACACTGATGCTGTGTCCTGTACATAAATTATTATGATCTTTGGAGAAGGATGTCATTATTTTAGTGTGTGTGCATCTGAAGATTATGATTGTAGAGTTATTTTGATTTTGAAATCCAGTGGAAAATGCATGATTTGTGGAGTTATTTTGATTTTGTGCCACATCAGTGCCAGGCTCCTCTTTTATCTTGTCAACAAAGCAAGATTCCTGAGAGGATTAATTACTTATACTCTATTACAAAATGTGGAGGAGCTAAGATAATTGTCATTTTATGTTGATTTCCCCTTCCTACTTTTCTGCTCTTTGGGGGGTCATGTGAATGTTAGCGCCTACAGAGAGAGCACAGGAAAAGTGGGAATAAGAGCCAGTCATACCACAGTAAGCTTACTTCTTGCTTATACCTGACAAAATGTACTTCAATTGCATGTGCCAGATTTTTATGCAGCATCACCTGGAAACACTCAAATGGTTTAAATCATTAATTTTCTTTTCCAAAGATAACCTGCCTTGCAAACTAGGAATAAGAAAGTTGTATAATGTCAGTTTAGACTTGTGAAGGTGATTTGCAGCCTTTCAGCTTGACAAAATTACTTCTCTGTGCTTCACAGTACAGTTCTCTACCAGGAGCTCTGTAATAGAAAAAAGGATGGATGGATGGATGGATAGATAGATAGATGCCAGTATAAGAGCTCAGTCTTTTAATTATTGATGTTATTTTGGAATTTTAGCTCGATATGTGCCTTAACATAGCAAGTTGCTAGAGTCTGCAAGGCACCAGGTATTCAGTCTTGGAGCAAATCAGCTTCTAAGTGTGAACTTACCTTTAAGCAAATGAGTCTCTGTTTCAGAGCCCATTTTAATTCTCTATGGGATCAGGGTCTGACAGCTCTATGCTGTGAGTGAAAGAGTCCCCTTAGACCAGCTTTTTCTTGTATCATTTTCTTGGTCTCTTGAGTTCAATGAAGCACATTGTTCACTAGAACTGGCTTGGAAAGTACAGTGCTAGACTGAAATTTCACTGTGAGTGTTGCTTTTTTCCTTGCCTGTTTTTATCCCAAGCAAGCCATGGCATAGCTATTTGCATTAGTGATAGGAAGCTACACCTGTTATTCCAGAGATGTGATTTCAGTTTGTGTAGGTGAATTTAAACTGGAGTGTGGGTATGGGCAGTCTCAGCAGCATGGACTTATTCAGCCTTCCCAAGGCCCATCTGTCATTAGATGATCACCTCGTTTGCAATGTCCAGCACCACTCTTCTCTCTGTGCACTGGTTACGTCCCACAGCTTGTTCCTGGCGCTTGAAGGAGCTTCCTGGGTGCTTCTGGATGGCACTGGGGCCATGGGGAGACAGCAAGGGATAGAGCTGTACTTCCATGGACATCCACAAAGCTGGCCACAGGGTCCTCTCATTTATGTCTTCCCAAAAACATGTAGGCCATGCTTGGAGGGTGATGGCCTTTACTTTGTTCAGCCTTGGGCGCCATTTGCCTTTCTGAAGCTTTATTGTTAGGGGTGAGAATTGAGAAGGAAACCTTCAGTGACACAAAACCAAAGTGGGTGGCAGAGCAAGAAGCTGGAATATGGAGGTTATAGGTATTATAGTTAACTGATTTCATGCAGAAATAATTAAGATGTGTAATTGGGATTTCTCTGGATGAGATTTTATAGAATACCTTGCTTAGGGTAAGAAAACTACCCAGTGTTTTCTCCAGGTAACTGGGCAAGTGACTGAGTCAGTCACATGTGCTGGAGAAGATGCTGGATGGAAAAGGAAGACAGTGGCATCAAAATGACAGCATGGCAATAACCTCACCAACAAAAGCAGAGTATTAAGATCAGCCATAGTATCTCACCCCAAGATACATTTAATGTAATATACAATCCTAAAACTCATTACTGAAGTACTGAAATATCACCAATGGGATCTTGTATAAAAGATATGGCTTTTACCTGTATACTGTATTTATCTGGGCCTTTTTTATACAGAATATTTTTTAAAACACATTTAAATTGTTAATAAGCTGCAGAATTGTTACACTCAGCAATTACTTCAACCTGTAAATATGTTATTTGGAAAACATGCAAATTGGTTTTGTTCATTTGCTCATTTTATCTATGTTTTCTGTCACTGAAATCTAAAAATGACTAGGAATTTTTTCCATTTCAGCTGCAATTTGTTAAAGTAATGAACTGATACTTGCCATGATACCATGTTAACAGCATATTTTTTCTTGTAGGCATTGTGTCCAAGTCCTATGAGTGCCGACTGAAGGGACAAGGAGCAACCTTTGTGGAAACCACGAGCCCTTTTACCGCGGCAGCACTGGGAGAGGTTTCTCCAGTGAAGGAAAAGGCATTTCGGGGGACCAGGAGACAGCCACAATCCCCTGAAGAAGTTCAGCAGTTCATTATTATTCAAGGATACGATGGCGACTTCGCCATCGATGCCTCTGTGGAAGAGACAGCAGCAGCCACCCTGCAGACGCTGGCGATGGCGGGGCAGATGGCCAGGGTGGTCCACATCACAGAGGACGGGCAAGTCATAGCCACAAACCAAAACGGCTCCCACGTGAGTAGTGTGGTTCCTGAGCAGATCCTCACGGAGCAGTTGGCAGATGGTGCCACACAGGTGGTGGTGGTTGAAGGAGCGGGAGCTGACATGGAGGAGGCTGTGCAAATAGATGCGGTTCCTGACTCCAGCAGCACAGTACTGCAGCAGATAATGCGACAAGAAGTTTTGGATGCTTCTGAGGCTACAGTCCATCCTCCAGAGTCCTCGGCATTAGATGCCCTGCTTTGTGCTGTGACAGAGCTGGGTGAAGCAGAAAATAAATCCGGACTCCTTGACAGATGCAGGTCTGGTCACAAAGACTTCCTGCAAATACCAAACCCAGAGATGCCCAGCATTCCCAGTGATGCAGAGGGACAAGAAATACAAATGTTCCATGAGGTTCAGGAGACTCAGGAAGATACCAAACCTATGGAAGTAGTGACACGGGTCATGCACCCATCGGCTATAATTGCATCTCAGGAGAGAGCTCAGGCTGCCTTCAAGAATGTGGTGCAAGGAGTGTTGCAGTTTGCTGTGTGTGACACGGCTGCGGCCGACCAGCTCATGAAAGAAGGTGTCACCCAGGTCATTGTAAATGAGGAAGGGACTGTGCATATGGTAGCTGGAGAAGGCTCTCAGATAATTATGCAGGAAGCCGGTAGCCACGCGCTCAGTGTGCAGAGCGAACACATGGATTTAGTGGAGTCAGATGGGCAAATATCACAGATTATTGTCAGTGAAGAATTAGCTCAAGCCATGGCTCAGGGTTCTGATGGTGATTTCTCTGAAGGTGCAACACACTACATTGTCACAGAGTTGCCACCAGACATGCAGAATGAGCCTGGTGTGTACTCACACACTGTGATAGAGACAGCTGGGTCCCAAGACATTCTGCAGGCTGGTACTGCCATAAAAGCAGAAGCTGTAGCCCCTGATAGAGCGAGAGAACAGTTAACAAGCATGGTCATTTATACAGAGGGTGGCTCACAGGTAATTCAGGGCCAGAGAGATTATAACAAAGTACAAGAAGCATGAAGAGCTTCACTCTTAGACTGGGTACAGAGCTAGATATTACCAGAATCATGGAGGCACTGTATTCCTGGAACGTGTTCTGTAAAGCCTTCTCAGTAGAACCTCCTCCTAGCCAGGTAACAAATACATACCCTGCTAATAGGAGGAGTTCACTGAAGAGGATAATACAATTTTGTTACAATAGCTCTAAGAACTATTATATGGGATTATTATAAAACAAGCATACTAGGGTACAAAACAGGATAAAAAGCCCTCTGCCTGAAGTAGGAATTTTTCTGTTCAGTGCTTTCTTTGTTGATTTTTTTGTCTTAATGTTCTATCTCAGGGTAATTCCCTGCCTTCTGTCATTTTTGTGTAACACAATCACAGGAGTAAAATAATTGCACTTACATGTACATTTTGTGAACAGATAAATATGCAAAAAAAATACAAACCCCACAATAGCAAGGTGAACAGGTAAGCATACATTCAGTTTTGGGTGCCCTTCTTCATTTTAAAGTAGAACACGTGACATTTTACTTTCTAAAATCTTACTTTAAAACATGCTTGGCTAAAAATATATCATCAAAATAATGATTTTTTTGCATCTAAAATTAAAGTTTTCATAATACTTTACTCTTTCATGGTAACACATAAGACTTTCCCTAAAGAAGAGCTCAAAAAAGCTACACTTCAGAAAATCCTTGATTATACATATTCGGGAAGAAGAACTTGACGCCTGTAACTTCCACTTAATTTTAGATGAGAGTCCTACATAAGAAATGTGCATTTTTTGAAAAAAATATTGTCACTGTCAGTGTTTTGCTTTTCTTATAAATAGTGCTTCATTTAAATACCATTTTGCAGTTCATTTTGTGAGCTACTTCTAAAATGTTAGGAGGATTTTTAAAGAATATTCTGACATTGACATTAACAAGTAGGGGGAGAAAAGGTGACCTTGTATTTCTTGCTTAGTCCAGAATGTCAGTTATTTACTTGTGGATATACTGCAATTGTTCAATGCAAGTTCATGTTCAAAAGATTTGTTTCACGATAAAACTGCTTCTGTTTCTTTGGAAAAATTGTAAAATATAAACTGGCAAGGTTTGGGGATTTTTTTTTGTCTTTCAAATAAAATGTTAGCATTAAAATGAAGCATCATGATTTTTAATATTAAACAATAAACAGAACTGGCATTCAGCAGGAGCAAACGAATGCTATCTGTTATGTCTGTGCATTTTCTCTTTTTCTCTTTTCCTTTCTCTAGCTTGCTAGATAGATAAAGATAAAAGAATCTAATTTCTGAAGTGTGTCTCATGCATGCTTAATGTAATTGTGTAAGTGTTTAGGGTATAAGCCATGCTGACTCTAGAGATAACTGGGTTTCCTATCATGTTTAATATCTTAAAATTATCAACAGTAAAAAAGTTGGGGTGGGGTAAAACAATAGTTCCTTCCTGAAGCAACTGTTTAAAAATGTATTTTCTGATAGGGCTGCTGAGAAAAGGTGCTTCATTCTGGGGCTATAAGATCCTGCTGCCTCTTCATCTCTTATAATTATTATTTTTCAAATTTTATTATTTTCCAAGAGTTGAGATTGTGTCTTTGTCAAAGCCCCAAAAAAAGTAAATTTCAAGTTAGACATCAAGATTCATAATTAGGCGAGTTTGACTTGCTCATCTTTCTTAAAAGTGACAGGCTGTTCACTTACTCTTAAATACTGTCTTCAGCAAACAGTGACAGGATCAACTCCCGTTTGTTATCAGGAAAAAGGTGACCTTTACAAAATGATGGCCCTCTGCAAGACTCTCACAGATGTTCAAAAAACTGAATGTTTTTCAGTGGAAATATTTCTTCTTGATCATTTCTCCTGTTAACTGTAGCCCTGTGGTCTTGCAGTTTGGATGCTAATTCTTCGCTGTGCTTAGTCCTGTATGGCTAACCTTTCTGCTGCAGTACAGGGTGTTGACACTGACATGCTGCAGTTTACCATTTGTGATTTATTTAGGATAAATATGTCTCAGGTGGCATTTAATCCTTCATAAAACCAGTGTAGCCTGCAGTGTCAAACCAGCAATCACATTGTATGCACAATGAAAAGAGCAGACCTTTGCATAAAAAAAAGCCCCAGTGGTGGATGTTCCTGTGCTTGGGAGCACTGGAAAGGATTCACTAACCTACCATGTGCTGTAATTACCTGGGAGCTCAGGTTAACGATACTTTTCCCTGAGTGCAGCCTGATCAGGAGAGCTAATATTTTCCGAGGGCCTTTTTTTTCTTCTTCTTTTTAATGTGCACTTTAAAGTTAACTTATTAGTGCCCTACAAATGTAACGTTAGAAATCAAGGGTGACATTCGTTCCTGTGCTGTCATCCTGCTTAAGGACTCCACGCACTGTCTCAACCCCGTGCTACAACACTCTCTGCCATACACTGAAAGCTGAGGCTATGGCAGATCTCTTCCAGGGCCTAGGAAATGTCTCTGGCATTTGTCTCCCTCCTGTGCCAGAGCTCCTGGCATTGTCCTGTTCATAACCTGTGAGGAGATGAGCTGGATTGTTCTGTGGATCTTCCAGGCATTGCCATGCCTTCTGCCTTGGAGAGCAGGGAAGACTAGGCAGCAGAGGGGGGCACTTAGAGTAGAGCTGCACCTGAAAAGGCCCTGACCCTACAAGATCCATGCATGGAGCTGGTGAGGTGCCTGTGACATGTCTGGGAGCAGGCTCAGGAGCTGTGGGGGCCCTCTGCCACAGGCAGCGTCCCCTGTCAGAGCATCACAGAACTTGCGCGGTGGATTTAGGAAAGCGCCTATCCCAGGCAGCCATTCACAGCAAGTGTGTTTTGCTGTTTGTTTGAATATCTTCAGTTGCCTGTCTCCAGAGAATTCAAGGGCTGTGATGTAATGGAAGTGATTGTTGAGGGGGCAGTATTCCCATGTCAGTCAGTTGCCTTCTGATGTTCTGACTGCCAGAGCCATTGGCTGAATTTTCTCTTGGTTATCCATTCTGAATAAGCATTAATAAAGTTGGATTATACCGTGACAATGCCAAACTGGTAAAAATGTTTAAGAACCACGGAACTAGTATGCAGGGGGAAAATAAATAAATAAATAAATAAATAAATAAATTTTAAAAACAAACAAAAACCCAAACAACAAAAACAAACAAAAAACCAACCAAACAAAAAAACCCCACCCAAAACAAAAAACAAGAAAAAACCAATCAAGCAAAAACAAACCCCACCAAAAGTGAACCAAAAATCCTAAGTGAAGACACAGAAAGAAGAGGTATTTCCAGCAAGCAGTTTTACCCTCCATTTCGTGAGAATCAGTTACACACCTCCTGAGGGAGTGTATCCTGGCCTCTGAATTCAGGCTCCATCTTTGGAGAAAAATGGAAGATAAGAGATAGCTGGAAACTATATTTAGAGAAATATTTCCTATAACAAAAACAAAAGAAAAGAACCCAAATCCCAACACCACCCAAAGGGCCCACAGCAACATACCATTCTGCCTGACTCTCAGCTGCACTCTGCTTGTGGAAGTGAGATGAGCCAGGGAGCTGATGTGCTGTGGTTATGCACATGTGGACTGTGCATAGTCCTGCAAGCACTGCTGTCATTTATAAACGCTGCTTTAATACCAGGAGTGTTAGCTCCGAGTCCCAGACGAAATACATTTGTGATTTTTGTGGACAGTGAATTCAGCTCATGTAAAAGCTTATAGGAATCTCTGTGTTAAAAGTTCCTGTGCCTCAGGCTGCCCCTGAGCTGGACCTGCACTTGAAATGCAGGTGAGTTCCCTTCAGAAAATCCTGGGGATTGAGAGTGGGGCTGAAGCTGCTGGCAGAGCAGTACAAGGAGCTGGCATTGTGGTAGGCAGAGGCCTCGTAAAGCAACCTCTGGGGCTTTTCTACAGCTTTCCCTGCTTAGTAGACTTCCTGAGCACAAAAGCTGTAAACAGAATAAAGAGAGAAGAATAAAAATTGAAATTTGAAACTAAGTTAGTTCAAGTGAGAGGATTAAGTAACAGAAAAAAAGGTCATTCATTTGACAAAACAAAGAAGAGCTATGAGTTTTCACTTCTTTTACTCAGCAATATTGGCCCATAATTTAAGATAGTGTGTGGCTCACTCAAACAGGCTACCTCCGTTCTATCATGTTGAAGAATACAATTCGTTTTCTGCTCCTCTAGGGTGATATCATTTTATATGAAGAAAAAAGTTAGCTCAGATGGCAGTTATATGTTTCGGAAGCACCTTCTAATCAGGGATTGGTGATTCATTATTAGCTTCAGCAGGCGATCCATCTGACATGTAAGGGGAAAAAATTAGCAGCTGTCACTGCATGATGAGTTAATTTCCTGATAGGCCTGACACTGAAAAGCCATTTGGAGACATGGAGATGGCTGATGAGAAAACCTGGTGCTGGTTTATAATTGGAGAGAAAGAAAGGGCAGAGAGACAGAGGGAGATGGGGGAGGGACTGAGGCTGCTCTACAAGTGGGGATGGGTGTTTGTGTATTTACTAAACAGACGGCTCCACAATAACCTGCATCCCTGCGCACACACACCTGGGCGGGTAAGTGAGAGGGACCAGGGCCTTTCATTTTCCTTCTGCCTCGTGTCATTATTCCCAGTCGTTTGTAATTAGTACTCCAGACGGTTTTCTGCTCACTCCAGCCCGGGTGTACAAGCATGCGATTGGGTTATCTCGCGGTGACATTGAAACCTGACATTTTAGAGGAAAGGGGAGAAAATGACGCTACTCCTTTAATGGTTCTTGCTGCAATTTTCTTAATTGCAGCTTGAGATTTCAATCAATCATACAAAAATAAACTTATCTGAAACAAATATTGCTAAAACTTCCAAGACCACAATTGTGAATGATGAGCGTTCAAAGAAACCTCTTGTAGAGCATGAGGAAATGTGCTCTTCAAAAGATGTAAGCACATAGCTCTCTGTTTATCCTTTTTAAGAATGGTAAATAAAAATATCGGAAAAATAAGCATTCAAGACCAAAGGCAGTCCACTGTGGAATCTGCCTTGTGTGTGTAATTGGGACAGCAATGCAGGGTCCTTAATATGTATTAAATAAAGCTAATAGGAAGCCCTTGACTTGGGACTAATTCCTTCAGTGACTGTGCATGTTAGGTACTGTTTAAAGGAATTTTTATTTTTGGCTATTTAAGTAAGGTATCTAATATGCCCAGCAAAGGAAGCCAGGCTTTTCTTTTAACTGGGAAAAAAACCCAAAAAATGAAAAAACAAAACAAAAAAAACCCAACCAAAAAAACCCCAACAACAACAACAACAAAAAAAAAAAACCAAAAAAAACCCAAAATACCACACCCGCACAATGAGTATTTAAAGCTTTACTTTTTCAAAATGGTAGAATATAATGGTGTTTTCACCATTGTCAGAAGACAATTTTTGACCAGGAAGAGGACAAACCAGTAGCTTTCACCAACTCCAGTTGAACAAAATCAGTTTTGCCTTTTTCTATTAGGATGTTCTTAAATGATGGCCAAGGATTCGGGAGCAGTGGTGCAGAAGCAAAGATCCACCACAGACAGGTAGATCCAGCTCGTATTGTGCAAGTGAAATTGATGTGTGTGTATACACAAACCAGGATTATGTCCTGCAATATAACAGGACACCTGACCTTGTTTAAAACACATTCTTGTCTTCTGGCAGCAACACATTTATCAAGGCTACTTTGAACGACCAGTTGTACTGTGTAGTCCTGCCCTGGAGGTCAGCGTTAACTGAGAGCCATCAGGTTCTGGGAATTTCTGATGAGTAAGAATAGCAATCCCCCAGCAGCAATAGATTAATTCTGCGGTTGCTTTTCTCCCATATTCCCCAAACCTCTGATCACTCTGCTGCTTGGAATCCTCCTTTCTTGCTGCTTTGAGTCTTCATTACTTACTGCAGCTTTTGCATGTCTTGATTCAGCTTCTTGGAGATCCTACACAGATTGCCACTGCCAGTTTGTCATGTTCGGGAATGAACCACCTGGTTATTCAGGGAGGAGAAGAACGGGTGATTAGTTCAGTTGCCTCTGTTGGGATGCATCCCTTGGTATGTAAGTAGCCATGAGTTTCAGGATCCATGTGATGCTCAAGAGACAGATTTTGAAAGTGATCCGGCTCCTTGGGAGGTCTGGTTGGACAAGCTGAGTATCACGAGGGGACATCTGGTCAGACAAAGGAGAAAAAAAGATTGAGCAAATGCAGGGAGTCAGAACCTTTGATTCTTGGTCTGCTAGGAACTGAGCTTGTTAAGAAGTTTCTGAGAACAGAAACAGCTGAATTATCAGGAACCGAAAGCCAGGACTGCTCACACCTAACAAAGCCACACACACCAGAGCTGAAAGACAAGGGGCAGATATAATAGGAGGAAAAACCCAGTGTGCCTTTCCAGCACAGACTCGGAACCCAAATCTGACTCCCTTCCCTTCTCTGTTCTCTGCTTTCTCCACAAGTGCCCAGGGCAGACACAGGTGACTTGGTGGCTTCATTCCACTGACCCTGCGGTGCCGTGCAGGACACAGCGTCGGCTTTGGAGATCCGGCCATCGCAAGTGCTGTAGGCAATCCAGGTCAGGAGTGATCTTCTAACACCTCCACATTCCCACCAGGGGAGACACCTACTGAGAAGACACGTCTCATCCAGGTATAGAGGGTCACCAGGGGAAGGAATGGACTCATTTCTGTGGCAAATAATAAGTCCTTGCTAGCAGATGCCTTACTCCAAGAGAGTTTCAGGACTTTCCCCCAAATCCTGCTAAGCTTCTTCTATCTGCCAATGTGTTCCTCTGTTGCTGGAGGTGTAGAACAGGTTTCTGTTTTCCGCTCAGCATATGGTGGTGATTGCTGGTGTTTGGTAGCTGTGAAATCCAGATGCCCAGCTCCAGGAGGATTTTTCCCGTGCTAGGGACATCTGGCCATCCTCTCAGCCTTACTCTTTCTTCTCCACATTTTTTCTTGGAGTCTGAAAGCTTTGCCTGTGTATTTGCAGAGCAGATTTATTCAGCTGATTTATTCTTGTGCTTTAATTCAAGGTTAAGAAAGAAAAAGCAAAGGGAGGCCTGGGGTTGTGTTTGTACCTGAGGACCCTGATAGGGACATGTATGTCCCAAGCCCATTGCTGCTCCTGCCAGGGCAGCAGAGAGGTTGATGCTGCAGCGACACATTGAACAGACGTAATGGTACTGTTGGCTGGCAGCAGCTTGGTGGGGATGGCAGGTAAAGGAAACCTAGAGGGATGCATCCAAACACCAGGATGGCTCAGAGCAGCTAGGCACCGTGTGGGGCGTTTCTGCTCAGACTCCTGCCTTAGATCCATATGCAAGCTATGATGATAAAATCCAGGGACAGCAGGTACTGCAGATATTTAAAGCAAACGGAAGCAGAAATTTTCAGGAGCATTTCTGTCTAGTACCTTGGATCCACAAGAGAAATGCTGAGTGACCTGTGTGAGTTTCTGGACCCTCTGACTTCTTGTTACTGTTTTCCTCAAGTCCATGAGTGAATTTCTTGTTCCTACAGGTAAAAGGCTGGCTCTGACAGGAACAGACTAGCTGCATACCTGGTTATCCTGCCCATGGACCACTCTGCTACAGAAAGTTTCTTGCTGTGCTGTGATATGATCTGTGGGAGATCAATGATTTGGACAAAAACCTGCTGGAGCCAAGGAGCTCCAAAGAAGCAGGAACCAAGTCTTAGGCACCATGCCTGTTGGAGACAGAAAGAGAAGATAATAAACCCTTTTGCTCTTGCAGTCTGTTGGTATCTAACTCCAAAATTCAATAGACTAAGTGCAAATGTGGCAGAAACTCTTACCAGTCTGCTCTTCTGCCCTGAGTGCCAGGTTTGTCTTGTCCAAATTTTCTGGGCCTTCCTATTAGAGACCTAAAATGGCCCTTCTCCAGTAGTGAGCTCTCAAAGCCCTTGCAGGATCCATTTCTTCTCTATTTTTCTAAGATGGGTTTACAACTCAGCTCCTGCTCCCTCACTTGACACTCAGCAGCAGGAGTGAGGCTCTTGTCCCAGCAGCCCAGCCATGGTTCACCTGCAGCAAGGGAGTGACTGCACCTTGGCAGTGCAGGGGATGAGCTCTGCCATGCCACAGATGGGTGCAAGGGCTCACTCAACACAGCTTTTCAGTCATTTGTCTCAGTGGTTTAGTGCGTGGCCCCATGCCTGGTTTATTGCGTGCTGTTGAAAGCCTGCTCCAGAGGCAGGATGAGTCATTTTCTATGGTCATTTCTTCTGGTACTTGTCACTCTAGTGTCTGAGTGCCTCCCAAGCCATCACAGCTTTGTCCTCCTTTAGCCCCACTAAGGTATGAGGAAATGTTTCTCTTCTTTCACAGATAGAGACTACGGACTACAGAGAAAGCTCTCCAACCATTTGTGGGGCCTCATTTGAGCTGACACAGACATCAACTTTCTATGGCTTAAATAAATAGGGAGACATCCCTGCTATACTACCATCATAACACCTTTCTAGTGGAAGGTGTCCTTGCCTGTGCCAGGGGGGTTGGAAACAGTTGAAGTTTAAAGTCCCTTCCAAGCCAAATATGATTCTCTGATTCCAGTGGCCTTTGGTGTCCCTCGCTGTGAGTGTGCTCAGTGTACCCACAGACCAGACACCAGGGGCTGATGTGGGCACTGGACAGAAAAAAGCATTTCTTTGCTTTCACTGCTGTGCCACATCTCTTCTCCTGGCCCCTGACTGCTCCTGTTTGGCTTTAGGGGTTCCTGCTGCAGATACCTAATACCAAATTTCCCTTTCTGCATAGGAAGCCTCGGGCTTACGGGACTGTTACACATATAGGCATGTGTATGGGGTTTTCTCTACTGTAGGAGCTGGCACAAAGGGAAGAGCCAGACTTCAAGTGCTCCTACAAGGAGATCCTTAACTCACCTGCTAGCCATGGCTGCTCACCTAACACCATGCCATGCAGTAGAGTGGCAGCTCCCAAGGCCTGTTTTGCCTGCACTCCCAAGGAGATGAGCACAGCTCCCTGCAGGAATAGCTGGTGATGAGGAGTCATCTGCTTGCACAGTGCTCTGGGTGTTAAATCAATGTGAAACTCCCAGTTCTGCTGTGCCAGACAAGGCACGTGTGGGAGATCTGGTTTCTTCATCCAAGCAGCTTTCTAAGAAAGCCCCTTTGATAATCCATCTGAAAGATTGCTGAAGTGAAAATTAAACCACTCTAAATGATGTTATGGAAACATACCCATCACAAGCAAGAGCTGGATTTCTGTAGTTGCCACACAATAAATAGATGAGGCTCAGCTCAGATGTCAGACCAGCTTTACCTTGTGCATGTCCTCCGACGTCTGGTTTTCCAGTTATGAACTGCAGTAATTGTGATCAATCAGGCTTTATGCTCACTACCCACAGGCTGTTTATTAATGAATCTGCATCCCATCTTCATTTTTTTCACAATCTCATCAAATCTGTTCCAGATCCTGTTTACATCAAATTTTGTCTGCAGCACACTTCTATAATATCATGCAATTTGGAATTCCTGATTCTGCACCAGTTCCTCAGACCAGGAAATAAAAGAAAAATGGAAACATGAGAGCTTTCAACAAAGTGCAAAGAAAAGCCATTGATTTCTAAGTGATACCGTCCTTTCAGGGTACAGACAATTTTTTCAAAATCCCCTCTGTATGTCTCTGTCTGTATGCATGTGTATGTTTAAAGGCTAGATTTGCCTTCCTGTGGATGCTTTAAAAAACATCAGGTACTTTTCTCCTTAGCAGTATACATTTTCTGTTTGGGCACATGGATTTTATGAATATTTGGCTTGACTTGCTAAAGACATCAATTTGACGTGTTGCCATGTGTTATAAATGCCTCAGATCAGATGCAGAATAGAGAGAAAAAGCTTTAGAATAAAAGTTTATTAAAAACACATACATCGAGTCTATTCTAAACAGAAAAAAAGAAAAAAAACAAACAAGAAAAAAACAGCGAATGTTCCCCTGTTGCATCAATGCCAGAACATTATGTTTGCAAATAAGAATTTAGCACTACAAAGACAATGCCCTAGATTAACTAAGATCCCATTTCACAAAACCCTATGGCAATAGTCTGCAACATCAGTCACAGGAGAAGATATAACACAGATGCATTTGTGCCCTCATGCAGCTGAACTGAAACAAAACAAAGAGTGAATTAGGCTGAATATCTTACTGTGTGCAACGTATTGTACAACAAGGCACCTTTGGGAATATGTCACAGGGTTTGGTAAATTGAAAACAAAATAAACAGATCTATGGGAATAAATAACATCATACTAGATGTCTGCTGCATGTAGACTACATTAGCTTCCAGTCACAATCCGGCTTCAGTTTTCCCACTAGTTTTCAATGCCTGTGAAAAGCAGATGATCTGAAACCTCTGTGAAGAAAGGGGGGTAGGGGCAGAGGGAGGCACAGTGCATGGTTCTCCTGCACATGCACACATGTGTGCACACACTCACACCCTCTGTCACTTTAACACAATTTCAGCCAGATGAGGAGAGGCCAGTGTGTCCCTTGCTTTTTTGCATACATAAATCAGTTTTGCCATTTCTGGACCAAGGCACAGAGCAAAAGCATTTTCCCTCACACACTGATCTCTCCTCACTGCTCAGCTGAGGTGAGACCACTGGCAACACAGTTTACCTTCAGCCCAATGCACTCCATTGCCATGGCCAACCTCACTCCATCAGGTCCTGAGACCCCTGCCAAAAGCACCAGCAGCTGCAAGGGTTTGATGTGTCCAGGAGGAGGGACCAGAGATTCCCAGGGCACCTGACCCGGAGGTAGCCATGACACACATGACTACAGGGGCAGTTGGGGAGACCAAAGAGAGGCAGGGAACCTTGCTGATTCCCTTCTCTAATTACAGCCAAATTTAGTAAATGTATTAAAAGCATTTTTTTTTTTAGTGCTCAGCCATATGGGGCCAAGGTCTGCTTCTAAGCACGTGGGTAAAACCCCACTGATTTCAGGGAGATTGCTTGCATGAACTGAACTTAAAAGATCAGGCCATATTTATCTCAGCAAAAGTTCAAGCTAATTCATTTTCTCTCATTTTCTCTCTCTCTCCTTCTGTTTTGCCTAGCTTATAGCTGAGTAAAAGGAGCACATATCTTGGAGATAGCTTTTTAAATATAAAATTCTCTTTATAACCCCAGAGCAATATGTCATTCTGCGATTACAAAAAATGTACTCATCCAAAGAAAATCCTTCTGAAGCAAACATTGGCTTTATCCTGTCTGAGAGCTATGCACCAGCCTTTGAATTCATGTGTATCAGAAATAGGCAAAGATCTGCAACAGAGCAAAACTGTGGCCTCCAAATTGTCATTATTCCAGTCAAAAGCCTGTTTCTTCCCTTTAACAAGCATCAATGGGCCTTGAGATGAAGTGCAAAAAATAACAAGGGACACAGAGAGAAAATGATATTTTTATAACTTTTTAGTCTGAACACTCTCAGGAGAAGAAGAAGTTTGATGAAGAAGTTGGGGAAAATTTTACCATTCAGGTAATTGATATTCTTGTCTCTGCCAACAAAACTCCTTCTGCCTTAGGGAAAGATCAGGCCTGCCTTCCCTCTCCAGAGATGTGAGCTCAGGTCCAGGGGGCTGCGGACGCCTTGCACGACCCTGCTGGGCTCTGGCCAGCTGACTTCCTTATCATTTTTATTTCTTTCCATCTTCACTTGTAAGAGGCTGTTTGAAGGATGCTGTTTTTCAGGTTTGCCCAGGGGTGTGCTTTCCATAGGCGTTCAAGGCAGCTGGTTTTTGTTATCCGGCTTTGGAAATGTATTTCTCACAAGGAAGAGCATAACAGAGGGTCTCTTTCTGGCCAGCCTTGGAGATACTCGCTCTCTGGTTCATACAAATCTGAAGTTGCACCCCCTCCACTCAGTAACTGAAGGGCCTGTATCTGACCTTATCTGCAGATCAATATGTTCCCCTTTGGATTCCTGAATGCATTGAAGCATTTTTAATTTGATTTCTCTATTCACACAGACATAACGAGGTGAGAGAAGGATGGAGCTGACAGGTCTCATAATCAGCTCTCATCTTCCTTCGCCAATGTGTCAAAATTGCATTTCCATAATTCCTTCCATTAGTATTTTACCTGTTGTTTTCAAAGGCTCATGCTGTTGTGGTGAACAAGAATTAAGGAATTTAGGAATTAAGCTGGGACGTTCACTATGGTCACGAATGCTGGTGCTCAACTCAAGGCACTTGTTCAGGGGCTTGCAGACAACTCAAGTGCTTGGTGGGGTCGGGGCTTTCAGCTCAGCCTTTAGACAATCACAGAGATATGTAGATAGTGGGGATGGGGTGTTGGGACCCCTCAGTGGGGAGAAGGAAAGCCCGACATTTCTCACCTCTGGTCTACATGTAGCCTGTTGCCAATTATAACTTTCCATGCTCCTGATCCTGGGTCCTGAACTTTCTCTGTGTTGTAACTGCATTTATGTCAGCAGCCTGCTCCTGTGACTCATGGAATAGAGCATGGCACAGACTTGGCCTGTGTGTTTCTGCCTAACCCCTTGGTGGAGTCTGCTTTGGATAGTGGGAAGGATGTAGGAGCTCCTGCTGTAAGGATCAGAGGCTTGCCCCAGGAAGTAGGGGACTGCTCATCCATCTCTTCTCTTTTATTCTGAGTCTCCCATTCAAAGGTTGTGAACTCATTCTGATGTCGCTTGTTTGAGGCAGCACCAGGAGTGGGCGATGGCTCCATGGCCAGGAAAGCAGAAGGGAGGCTGCAGGGAGTGGTTGCAGCAGAGACAATGCCGGGGTGCAGGAGCTGCCTGCCCGGAACTGGCAGCTGGGAGGAGCCTTCCCACAGCCACCACCAGTCCCCCCTGACTCAGGACAAGGCTTCAGCTGGATGGTGGCTGCCCTGTGCCCAAGTGAGCTGCCCTTGGTGAGCTGCTGTGTGCTGCTCAGTTGCTGTGTCAGGTGCACAGGACTGGTTGTGACTGCCCACTTTGCTGCACAGCTTTGGGGACAGAGCTATCACACTTGGCTTTTCTCCTCCCTGCAGCTAAGAAGGGTTTGAGGTCTCCAGCAAAACTACGGGGCTGAGATTGTGACAACCTCCAATAATGGAAGCTGGGGAGCTTGTATTTGAGCTTCCTGGAGACGGAAGTGTGTGAGGGCAGGAAGGAAGGCTGTCCCAGGGAAACCTATGTCCTAGGAGGGAATAATGCCTACCATTTATGTGGGCAGCACAGCTCAAGAGCACTATTACACATGTGCAGACATCAGGCGTGCAGGCTTGTACTCTTCCCTGCCTGGTTCAGTGTGAGCTGCTCTCTTAGTATGTCCATGAGAAGGAAGTGCAAATAAATCCCATGCATTTTTGTCTGCTTTGTGACTGCGGCACAGCTGAAGGGTTTTCTGGGGACCATCTCTGCAAACTTCCTCAGCAGTGCCCTCAGGGCTGTCCTGGTGGACAGTGTGACAGAGACATGGTCCCTGGCAGAGTGCTGTGTGTCTTGGCTCCTTGCCGAGGGTCCTGACGTGCCGTGAGATGTGTCACTCTGTGGAGCAGTGGCACACAGTGGGTGACACGAGTCTCTCCACAGCCACTCTGCTCCTTTATACCAGTCTCAGTGAGGATGGTGTAATGTGAATGTACTCGTGATCTGGAAGACATATTTAAAAAGCCTGACACCAGAAATTAAATTTCTCCTCCCTTGTCCCCAGGGACACTAACGCTGACTGTGAGCATGAAGGAAACCTGGCTGGCTGCATGCTGTCCCCATCTAAAGATGAAAGCCCTAAAGCACTACCTGCAGGGAGTCAGGAGCTGGTGGCTTCAGAAGCATTTATGAGACTTAGGAGCATGCATTCTATTTATTTAAAGTGACCAATGTCACTTTACAGCAAAAGTCCTACTGAGTATTTCTGAACTAACTGAGCTAAAGCCATATCTGAAGTACCTAACTCAGACCAACAAGGTCCAACCACCCTGGCCGTCAGTCACCCTACTTTTAAAGAGATGGTCCAAAAAGCACTTACCTTCAGGGGGCATATTACTTGGGATGCTCTTGGGACGCACTTGATTTCTTACGAGCATTTGCATATGGGCAGGAGAATCTGCTCTCAAATTTCAATACTGGTGCCAAAGAATTTATTCTTCCCCAAACCATGTGAAAGGTAAATATTCATAAAACTTCTGTGTGCAAAGGCAGCAGAGAGTATTCAAATGTGTCTGGGTAGAATCTCTTTTATTTTCCTCAGGTACAAATAAAGCACCCCCCATCCCCTAGCTCCCTCTAGCTCTCCTTTTAAATCTCTTTTTAATGTCTCACTTTTTACTGCTAATCATTTCTCCCCTTTGCTAATGATGCTAACCTTAGAGCCTGCTGCAAACCGACTTGTTTCATGTCAGCCTCTCTCTATTGCCCACTTTTGTTAAGCCACAAAGCAGGTTTCAGTCTATTCAACATCAGCTATTTCTCTGACTTGAATATTACTGTTGCCTATTTCAAAGGCATCTCCAAGCCCACAGTATTTCTGCACAGATACCTCTATTATTGGCTGTCATCAGGATGTGCTGGGCTCCTCTGTTGCCTCTCTCCCCCCTTGCTTCCTTCCTATGGATGTGGCAAAGCCTCTCTCTGCTCTAATAGCTCTCCTGAGAGCAGGGTGAAGCAGATCTTTACAGAGGCCTGTTAATTTTAAAGGACAAGCTTTCTATATGAGCACCCCTGTGGCAGCCTGCTTCCCGTGCAGTGGGCTCTATCCCCACCACTTACCCAGAATTAAAGTGCCCAAGGACCAAGCCCACCCCACAGCGGGAGCTGCTGTATAATGCCAGCCCCAATTCCCACCTCCCCCAGCTGCAGCAAGCATCCCCAGGTGTCCCCAGGCAGGCCAAAGCCACGGGAGCAGGGGGCCTGGGGGACACTGTGACAATCTGGCCTGTGCTGACCCACAGGGTGTGGGCAGCATGGGCAGCTGACGGAGGACATCTGCTTGTTTAACAGAGGCTGTGTTACAGACGTCCTTCCCTTCCAAAATCAATTTTCTCCCAGGTGCTGGATTCTTTGAAGGATTATTACAGAGTTATAATTATGAGTGTGGCAGCATTTTGACTTTCTGGGTGACAGACCTTTTCAGTGGCTTGGAGTAACTGGGAGGAAGGAGGTTTTCCTCTGCAGATAAAAGATTGTGAAACGTAACTGTTTAGCACAAATTATCTCTTCTGGCTGGCTAATCACCTCTCAGTTCAAAATACACAGGCCTTACCCCAGCAGTCCTCCATCAGGATGCAGCACTGGCACAGAGCTCCTGCTCCCCATCAAGCTGAGCAAATCCCTCAGAGAGGCTGACCCCTGAAATTGAAATCAAACAGCTGAGACTTGCAGTGGGAGACAACTTTTGTATCTTTGAGACATCTGTCCACTGCATCATCCCCCCTCACCCCATGCTCCCCTCCCCAAAAGAGCAAGATAAAAATTAAGAAAGGAGGAAGGAAAAAAAGCTCTGGTTGGTGCAAAGGGAGAATTTGCAGTTATTGCAAATGTTAGCATTTCCCTTTTTTTTTCTTTTCTTCCCTCTGTTTCCTTGGCATACAGGTAAAATAACAAAATAAATCCCACAAAGGGCTTTCTGCCAGGCTGCCTTTGGAACTTTGCTTAAGTGGCCTTAAGTAAGATAATAAGCAAGGAGTGTGAAAAGAAGAGACTTTGTCTTTTCACATTAGCAGCAGCCCTGTTCAAGTGGCAGTATCTATGAAAATGCTGTTCAGCCTTTAATGAGACTACAGTGTGTTAGTGTACCAGTCTAATTAATCCCATATTTTCACACAGCATAATTACTGAGCCGGGGCTGAATTATTTGGCTACTGGAGGTGGAGCAGTGCCTGCCTGCACTGTCCTCTGTCTCTGCTCCTCACAATTTATTATGCTATACAGCAAGACACCATTGAAACCTCCTGGTATAGGACTATCTGTCATCTCTACATTATCAGTAAAATACACCACCTTCCATACTGTGCTACAAGGGCTTTAGCAAATTGCTATTTTTATGGGATATGATAAAGGAAATGCTACCTTATGTTCAAATTTTTAACTGTCTCGTGTACGGAATATACAGTTGTGCTTTGTGCACTCCAGTTCAGTGAGGCCTCATTTGCATTGCTACAGCCAGGGTGGGTGTCACCCTGCTATTTTGCTCCCATTCAGTCCCCCTTCTTTCTTTTCTTTCTCCTTTTCCTTTTATCTTTCTTTCTTTCTTTCTTTCTTTCTTTCTTTCTTTCTTTCTTTCTTTCTTTCTTTCTTTCTTTCTTTCTTTCTTTCTTTCTTTCTTTCTTTCTTTCTTTCTTTCTTTCTTTCTTTCTNCATTCCTTCCTTCCTTCCTTCCGGAATTCCTTCCTTCCTTCCTTCCTTCCTTCCTTCCTTCCTTCCTTCCTTCCTTCCTTCCTTCCCTCCTTCCCTGTTTTGTCTTCCTTTTTCTTTACTTTTTTTTTCTTTATTCCTTCTTTTTCCTCCTCTTCTTTTTCTCCTCTCTTCCTCTCTTTTTTTCTTTCTCTCTCTCTCTCTCTCTTTCTCTCTCTCTTTCCACTCCATTAGCAAGACCTACAGTTTCAGAATCTCCATCTTTACTGGCAATATGATTTTTCATCCCTTAAAGTCCTTTCTCTCCTACCCCTCCTAGTTGGTGTTATTGCTTGAAATATATTTTTTTGCACATTATTATTCACCTCTGATATATGATCTTGCCATTTTGGAACTGGTGGAGTCCCCCACCCCCTTCCTTCCCATAGGAGTTGAGAGAGATTTGTGGTTTAAACATTTACTCACTTGCTAGTGTTTTTGGGACTGGTTTAATAGTATCTTTTTAATGGAAGGCCAAACAGTACATTAACTATATGGAACTGCTTCAGAATTTTTCTTTTCAGAAAAAAAAAAAAAGAAAAAAAGAGGGTTGTACCCCGTAAATTTTAAAACCAGCCCTAACAGTACATAAGGCTATTTTGTTATTGTGTATGGTTTCCATACATGCATTGTGAGATATATGGATGTGTATACCCAGGCAAAGTGAGATCTCAAAATAAAGAAAACCACATGCTTAATAGCACAAGTGGGAAAATTACCTCTCCAAGTTTTTAACCAAATAATGGCCCTGAGACTTGAGTCCTCTTCTGGGCAATCTTAAATATAACATATTCAAGGAGCAGTAAAGTGAATTTCATTGCACCTTTGCTGATACAGCAATTGAGTATTGGATCTGACACTCCAAAGCTCTTCCATATGTGCACATGGGAACCCAAACAGCTTGCACTGCCCCCGAGATTAGTGATACCATGCAGAGTCTTTTATCAATCATTTTGGGGCAGCTGAAAGTAGCCCAAGCTCAAGGGTTAAGCAAGGTTAAATGTTAAAAAAATTCAGCTTGTAGCCTACACTGGCCCTGCCAGGCCACGGGGCAGCACAGCTTCTGCAGGGGCTGATCTTTGGAGGTTTTTTTGTTTGCATCTTCATCGCTGCATGGACTACCCTGGCAGGAGTTTCTGGGGGACTCAGAGGGCTGTGAAGGGAAAATTAGAAGTGAATAAATGAGAAATAGCTCTGTGAGAGCAGTGGGGCACTGCTAAAACCTGGCCTGCCTGCACTGCCTTTTTGGCACCTGGAGAGTTGCCTGTACTGAGGACAAGGGCTACAGGAGCATCCATGTGTCCATGTGGGGCCTGGCTGGGTGCTGTGGGGAGCTACAGACCACTGCAGTCACAGATCACTCTCAAGCCACTTGATTCAGAAATAAGGACCAACTACTTCAGGAGATCAGCATTAGTCTGAATCTGGTGCTGGAAGTTTGGAGGGGGATTATGCAGGTTAAACCTGAGAGACCTTGTGGTTGTCTCATTTTCTGAAAATGATACAGTCAAATAACTTGAAGGTGTCTCACTCTGTCAGCTCTTCCATATGGCACCCAAAATTACCAGCTAATTTAAAATCCTTTCTGCACATGGTCTGTAACTTATCAGTTCTTCTGTGTAAATATACCATGAAGTTTTTTTCCCTGTCCTTGCACCCCTGGCTTTTGCAGTAAGGCTGCTTTTATTGATCTTCATTATCTGTCAAAATGTCCTGTCCTGTGAGCTGTCTCTTCTTGAAATATTCAGAGCTCTCCTTATTTCCACTTTACTTCTCACTTCCATCTTTTTCTTGCTGCTGCTTAGGCTCCTTAGGCTGAGCTTTATACCCTCATCCACCACTCACCATTGCTTCCTCTCTTTTGCCTCTTAGGAGCCTGTGCCCCCACCACCCAGTAAGACTGGTCTGCTACATTCTTTTTCGAAGCTTCTCAAAAAAGCAAGTCCCAATTTGTTGTGTGTCAGTGGACACCTTTAAAACACAAACACATATCTGTGTTTGGTCAGAGGTACTCAGTTGTGTCCCCCAGCTCTCAAGAAAGACCTTTCAGGGTGTGACATTTCAAAACCACGAGGAGTGCTGGCCAACCATACCGGGTCATTAAACTGCTCTGCTGGGGTCAGGTTTGGGCTGGAAGCTGAACCAGGAAGGGGAAAGGCATTTTTCTACAGTTCCTCCAGGCATGCAGGATGTGCATTTTCCAGGTGGCTGTTTCTAGTGGCCTCCCCACTGCTGCCAGTCCTGTGTGCTCACAAAGAGCAGTCCTGCTCAAAGTGGATCACTTTGCTACTATTTTTTTGTCCTTCTGTTATGCTTTCTTCTTATACTTGCACTCTTGCTCCACTCATGAGGCTATTGAGAAGCTCTGGGCAACAGCACAGACACTGGCATTTACAGCCATGGAACTCACACAAAACCAGGCAGCAACTGCAGTTGCTTAAACTGGAGATGTAAAAATCATTCCACTGATGCTTGAGCCTTCCTCCACCCGATTAGGGTGTCCTGATAGCTGCTGGTAGCAGTGCTGCCTTGGTGGCAGGACTGTTCATACATGATCTTTCAACTTGAGGCTGAGGTACACAAGCTAAGAGGATCCAGCCGTTATTTTGGGCATCTCTGTGTTTCTAAGGGCCTAACAGGGCAATTCCAGCACTCCTCGACTGTGGTTTTGACCCCTTAAATGAGTGACCACATAGCAAAGCAGATGCTAGCCTCAAACACAACTGTTTCATAAGTGTATTTCAGAAAATAAGTTTGCATTGGTGGTTTTGCCTGCCACGTTGACCCTTTGTGCTCGAGCACCTCTGCAAGTTACCCAGTGTTCAAGAACTTAGAAAGAAACAGCTGGGATTTAATATTAGGTGCACCAACTTCCTATGACATGTTCAACCTTTAGAAAAATGAATGATTTCTTTAAAAGGTTGGATGTTTCATGCTAGCATCAGAACAAGCAACTTGGGGTGGGAAAAAAAATCAAAAAGCACCACAAATAGAGAAATGAGGAAAAAACACCCAGGTGTGTGCTAAAATGGTGTGGAGAAAATTAATTACAGTAAGGATTGGTATAAATAAGACATTACATGACCCCTTCTGCCAGTGGGGGATCTCTCGAGGTGACAGACAAGTAAGGGTCTTAATGAATAGCCTTTTCCTAAATTCTTTGCTGTGGGCTCAGCATAAACCTTTACATAAAAGTGGGAGCCTGTGAACAGTAGGAATTATTTATATTAAATGTGCTTCTCAGCAAAACATGGCAAAATTCCTATTCCCAGTTGGAAGAAAATCATATTTCATGGCTGTAATACCATTAAGCAGGATACAGAGATTGGCAGTGGGGAATAGGGGTGGGAGGGAGGCCCACCAGCAGAAGGAAGGGGTTTTTTGCCTGCTAGTAGATGGGACACTGCTGAATGCCTCCCCAAGTTGGGAGTCATGCTGGTTGTCATGTGGCAGACAGGAGTGAGGGGAAGAGGTGGAGGGGGAAGAGTCTCCACCTGAGACCAGAGATGGGCTTTGTCCAGTGGAAAAAAACATCGAACTTCATAGGGGTGAACCCTGCAGGGTCTGTAGAGACCATTTTCAAAGGCTATAACCTTTTAATGGAGGATGGGATTACTGTTAAAACCACCAGATTACGTCCTACAGTCACTGCCAAAAGTTAAACCACCAGATCAGACCATGGCCTGACATGGGTGACCAGGGGCTGCTGGGGGCTGAACACTGCCCAGGNAGTGACAGGATCAGGGGTGAGCTTCCTTGAGGATGGATTTGCCCACCAAGGGGAGGAGTTCAGAGTTGCAAGGGGCTTCTTTACAGAAAGAGCAACTCCAACAGTGGGGAAACACAGAGTGGGAAGGAGCAAGTGCTGCTCTCTCCACAGTCACCTTCATTAACCAGGCTGCAGAGCAGGGTTGCAGGTGACTGAGGATTCTCAGATGGGGCCAGAAAAATAATGTGTTGGTAGAAAGCATCTGAAGAAGATGTAAAGACAATGCTGCTGGTCTTAGAAAATGCCTAGAAGGCAGCAAGACCCCAGGAGGGAATGTCCCAGCTCTGAGGAGCAGTTTGGGCTTCATTTCTTGCTGAATTAGACATTGCTTCTGCAGGGTTGGGATGTGCACCTGCATACTTTTGTGTGTGTGTGTGTGTGTATGTGTGTGTGTGTATGTGTGTGTGTATTTGTGTGTGTTTACGAATTAACTGGATGGCTACTCGGGAATAAAACCAGTTCTAATGTCAACAAAATGGTTTTAAAAATCCCACCAGTCATGGTGGGCTGTTAAATCCTATGTCCCCACTTTTTCCCCTGAAGAGGCAGGGTAGATGTACCAGCTGGGAAGCACCCGGCTCCCTGGGCTGGGCAGGGAGGAGAGGTCGGTATTTCCTTGGTGCTTGGTTCAGAGAAAGACACGAAGGTGAGTGGAGATTTATAACCTGGCTGGAAGATCGTCAATCAGTCAATCAAGTGAACAGGCCAAGGCCGTCTCTCATTTATCTGGGATGATGCAGAGCCCCATACTCCTTGTGGCTGCCTTGGTGAGAGAGCATCCCTGTGCAAGGCCAGGCTCACGCTTGGGGAACGACGGTGCCAGCAGAGCAGGGCTCCATGAAAGGTGGCTGTGCCTTGCCAAGGGATTGCCCCGGGGTTTGGGAGCTGCTGTCACTCAGCCTGGCTCCACACTGGCACTGAGGTTGTGCAGACAGCACACACCGTGAGCGCAGCCCATGCGGATCCTTCCCGACACACCCTCTTCCACTGGTGGTGGAGCTGAATATGTAGTGCAATGAGTACATCTCTGCAGAGGTGTTTTGTTCAAAGCAGGCAAATTGACAGGCTTCCCTCATAAAACAGTAATGCAGCTTATACATGAAAAAAAGATCATAAAAATTCAGTTTTCTCCGAAGTAAGATAATTCTGACATTACTTAAAATACTTCAGACTTGTCAGTAAAATTTCAATGTCATTAAAATTAACTGGCATATTTTAAGATTGACTTTCTTGCTTGCTTTCAACTCCCAGTCAGCCTGACATGGGGAGGGCACTTGCTATTCTTATCTTTTACACACTTGTATTTCTTGGCCTTTAACAGCCTCTTCTGTGGCGCACACTGCTCTGTCTGCCAGGGATAACGGGTGTCACTGGTTGCTGCTAATCCATTATGGCAAGCTGTCTAATTACCAGTGGTGCAGCAGTAAATAAAATGCGGGTTCACTTCGGGCCTGCTCCTTATCCCTCATCTGAGAAGTGGGCAAATGTTGTATCACCCCAATTATTGCTCCATTTACCTGCGTGTTCCCTTGACTATGGCACTGCTAATTACTTACTTTGTTAGTAGGAAGAAATATTGGGTATTTATTTCATTTGCTGTGATGATAAGAAATACAACTCCTATTATTTGTCCCCTGGACTAGAAAATTCCCTTTGCGGCAATCCTTCTAGCCTGCATGAATAAATAAAACCACATTTTACTCTAGCATAGCTTTGGTACCTGAAAAGAGATCATATTTGGATCAGGAAAATGTTCCCATCTCTTTTCTCTAGTATGGGAAAGGCAAGTTGGAGAGGTTTGTGAAGTGGAACTGGATGTTGCACTGGATCAAATGGTTTATTACTGAAACAACGTTCTGCAAGAAACCACTGCTCTTCAGGAAAAAAAATGGTCCTTCTGCAAGTGAGTGGCTTTTGACGAGGAATCAGAAATTGGAAGCAGTCTCAGTCTGTGTGTGAATGGGACTAGATATGTTTTTCATTTTAGACATTTTCAGCTGTTGATGCTAGTCCCCTTGGCCGCTGCCATCTCTTCACTTGGACTTCAGTGCTCTTAGATCATCCTTAGGAAAAAGGCTGATTAGTGGTTGGCAAAACGTGTGAGTTATTACTATATTAAATGCTGAACCAACAGAGAGAATAAATAAATGTAATCCCTGAAACAAGTGGATCAGCCCAGGTAAGGCAGCTGAGTGCTTCCAGACAGCACCAGGCAGGCAGGGAGGAGGGACATGGTGCCTAATGAAAAGAAACTCAGAGAGAGGCCAAAACCTAGAAAGAGATCAAACCCTGACTGTTATTCTGGTATTCTCTCGACTCTATTGACCATCTTATCGCCTTACCCAACTTATAACAAAAGCTCGATTTGTTGCCCAAACCAGTTATATTTCACCAGGATCCCCCTTTTTAACAATGCAGCCTTAAATAAATTTCTTTTGGAAAGGTGTCCTGAAATGGGTGTCTGAGATGAACCCCACAGTGTGTGATGTAGTGGGGCTTTGTATGAAGAATTTGATGTGATGACTCTTGGTCTTCTTCATTTATGTGGCCCTCTAGAAATTGTTGAGGGGTGGTAAAGACCTCTCTAGAGATTTCATATGTCTAGGTGGTCACAGAACACATAGGGTCTTCCTTTTCTTGATCACCTTCTTTGGGTTTTTTTTGAGGTATCAGTTTCCTCTGGTTTGGAGCCCAGTTAGTCCTGTTTACTAGGACTGTCCATAGCAAATGAGCAATGGCTAAAAAAGAGGTGGCTAAAAAATGGCTAAAAATGAATGGAGTAGAAGTGCAAGTTATTTTAAAAATCTGTATATTTAGCCACATGCACATATAGTATAATGTATTTTTTCGGAGGAATATCCTTCAGTTTTCTTATTTATGCCATTCATCACATTGTTGTGCCATTAGCCTTAGTTTCAGTTTCTTTGCAGCATGCTTTTGGTTTGCAAGGTGCCAACATCCGAAACAGAAATTTGGACCAGCACATCATTGGGATTTCATTTCTGGATTTCACTTCTGACAACACAAAAAAAAAAAGAATAAAGGGCTACAGCTGGCTGAAATGAATGTCATATGCAGTCTCCCTTCTTAAAATATTCAAAATGCTCATACCTCAAGGACGTTATTTAAATGTTCATTTTAGCCTTCTGCATCACCTTTAAACAAAGTGCTGGCATAACACTGCTGCCTCATTTAGACTAGAGAATAATCAAAAATCCCTTGCCTTTCCTAGCACTGGGAGGGAGGGTCTTTGGACACCCAGATTTTGAAATCTAAGAGAGCCTTGCCTTAGGACCACTAATTTCTAGGTTAAAGAAACATAATTTTAATACTGCTACCAAAGAAAGTAGGATTATTTTGAATGTTTTTGGTTGAGAAGCAAAGCCTTAATTTCTTCCCAAAGCCCTTTGAGGGTGGAGGGGGATTTGCAGCTGGAGTGTTGAGCTGTATTTGCCTTCAAGGTCTTTCTGCTGAAGTCCCCTTCATCTTGTCCAGCAGGAAGGAGGAGGCTGTGGTGCAGCTCCCTGGCAGTGCACTGTGCTGTGGCAGAGAGGGATGAGCAGAGGGGCCTGAGGCAGAAAAGTACTGCTCTGACAAAAGTCCTGGATCTGGGAAAGCTGACAGGACACACCAGAGCGATCTGGAGAAAGAAAAACAAAATAGCATCAGGAAAAGAGAGATCCTAAAAGGATGTCTGGAAAACATATCCAAAAAATTCAAACTAAGGAAAAGAAGGAGAAAGAAGAATCTCCCTCCTTCTCCGCTGTGCGAAATGCCCTGTCTGCAAACAAGACTGACATCACTGGAGAAGAATGTAAACTTTGATTTAAAAAAAAAAATACCGCTTGCTGCTGCTCCTCTTTGGCAGCACATCTCATTTCTTTGGAGTATTTTTATCTGATTACATATGTATATGCACATATATAAATATTTTGTTAAAAGCAGAAGGAGGCTTCTCTCTTTCTTCCCTGCACTTGCAACAGCAGCTGTGCAATATCCAAAGAGGGCTTCTCCTGAGAACTTCCTCGCATGCTGCTAGAGGAAGAGGAGAGCAAAATGAATTTTATAAAACACTAGTAATGACAATACAAATAACAAATAAGCTGAGTAAAAAATGAAGGACTAATTCAAGCTGTGTCCTTTAAACCAATAATAAATGACCCAGCAGTGGGGAATGCAGGTCGGTAAATTAAAACTAATGTGGGAGGTGTGTGTGCCCCCCAACCTTCCCCCCATTACTCCACCCCAGCCACAAGGATCTACGCTGGGGGCTCGGGTGTCTTCCCTCCTTCCCTTCAAT
The DNA here is from genome assembly GCA_013400955.1 of Drymodes brunneopygia. Lineage (NCBI taxonomy): Eukaryota > Metazoa > Chordata > Aves > Passeriformes > Petroicidae > Drymodes > Drymodes brunneopygia. The sequence goes on along the minus strand of VZTZ01011589.1, from coordinate 140,290 downwards.
CTACCTAGCCAGAGCCCTCTCCCTGCTTGACAGCTACTGCAAGCCCAAACTGACAGCTCTTCAAAATCCACTGAAGAAACCCAGCATTAATTAAGTCATTGCTGGACTGTAATTTCCTTGAGAAGTAAAAAATTCTCACACAAGAAAAGGTTACAGAGACCTTTTCTGTGTCAAAATTACCATGCTGCATGAATATTAATGCTCTTAATGAAGACAACCTTTGCTTCATCAGGAAGGTTCTGGAGCAGGTGCCAAGCCTGAAGTCTCACTCTGTGGATTTTCTACTCTATGAAAGTCAGCACAATGCAATTTTTCCATTAAAATCAACATTTCCCACATGATCGCAGATTTTTTTTCCTTCTTTACAGATAGGTGGAAAGAAGGGGGGGAAAAAAATCCCTCTGCTTTGAAATCAAACATTTAAAGGTTTCATTCAACACATTAATCAGCGCTGAGAGAGAGGAGAGGAGGAGGAGGAGCAGGAGGAGGAGGAGAAGGAGGGGGTGGAGGGGGGAATCTGCCTTATTTATACAGATCTTGCATGCGCTTCCATAGATCACAGCCGTGTCCATGTCGTGGGTGCCCCGGGGTGCTGCCAGGCATGTCCTCTCCAGAAAGGCTCGGTGGGCTCACACAGGGATACAGGGATGGGGGCTTGGGAAGTGGCTGGGGTGGTCACCCTGCCTGGGACACGAGCCTCTGCCAGAAGCCTTCGGGCACGCACACCCCAGGGACCGAGGAAGAACATCAGCAGGTTTGGCCATCTGGGAGGGCACGGTGTATCACAAAAAAATGGGGGAAAGGGGGCATCCCCCACAGAGGACAAGGGAGGCAGTCCTGATGCTTGGCCACAGGGAGAGCAAGTATGTGCATTATCATCAAACAGTGGAGAAAAAGGCTATTTCTTGGCTCTTTCTCAGGGAGGAGAGGGATTTTGATGGCACTGCACTGGAGAAATTGCACAGCCTTTGTGCAGTGCTCTTTTACAAGCATTTAGCCTCAAACAAGAAAGGGAAAGAAATTATAAAGAAAAGTGTGGAGAAACACAGAGGACAAAATAGAGGCTGCAGCTCTAGACTGGAAAGAAAAGCAGGTAAAAGCCACCTCTTTCTCCCCCTTCAAAAGGAGAAAATGATATAAAAACTGTCCATTAATTATATCTTCTACTTCTACTTATTAGGCATTCATGATCTAATAATGGCTGTGGCTAACTTATAAAAAAAAAAATCTGATTATTTTCTGTTGGGGCATGCAATGCCCTGTATATATTAAAAAGGTAAGCAATGATATATATTTATGGGTACTGATGTAATAGCTATTAGATTTATAATACAGAGAAGAAACATAATTTTATTAGAAAGAGCAATAGTTCACAATCCTATTATTGTTTATTGCTGACGTCAGTGCTGAACTATAATAAGAATCATGTAACAACTGGAAATAATAATAAAAATGCCGTTTAGATTTGCAAGAAAGTGGATCCTCTAAAACAAAAGTGGAGATTTGAAACCCCTACCTGGCAGCAGCCATTTGTGTTGCTGAAGCCACAGAGATGCAGATCAAGGTTTTGCCCCCCAGTCTAAAGGCGAGCTTCTTCTTGACCTCAAATGCATTGTCAGCCTCACTTCAAATACCTGGGCAAGGCCTGGAGGGACTGCTCAAGGTGTTCCCATGGGTGCCTTGTGTAGCATGGCCCTGTGGGACCACACCACTGTGTCCTCCCTGACAATGAGACATCTGGGACAGTGGTATCCCCAGATCAGCCTCCCACTGTGAGCAACACACAGGCACCAAACTATCCTTTGGGTGCCTGGGCAATAGCCTTGATAATTTGAGTTTATGAAACCTCACATCCTAAACAAGTACATGAACTACCACTCTACGCTTTTCATGGCTAGCCTTTGTTTCATATGAATATATGCATATATACTTAGACTCTAAATCTTTCATTATAGTTGCCCTAAAAATTTGTTTTCAGGATGTGTCTGGAACTGTCAGCCTTGCTGGTTCTCTACTTCTCTCTATTATTTTCTTTTTTCTCTCCTTTCTGGCAGTTTTTTTTTCCCCTTTAAAGCAGTGTTTGCTGACCTTCAGGCTCCAAAATTAACTCATTCTCCCGACATCTGTGAATTATTAATGAGGGTGTTTCAGATAGTTCCTTAGCCACTTGCTTTAAAACTCCAGAGTGCAAATTAATAGAGCTGTTTTTGGGAAAGCTTAATTTTAGCAGGTGCTGCCTCAGATCTTCCTTTGTTGCAGAGATAAACGTTCTGCTCCCGCAGAAATGTCAGATGGGATAGATACACCCTCCAGCTTCATTGCAAATTCAGAACAAAAGTGTCTAGTCAACACTTCTGATCTTTCTTTGTTAAGCCGTGCAATGCTGTGAGCTGTCTCTAGCAATGGTCCCACAACTGTTCACAGTTTTTATTGCTCATTTTTAGAGTTTTCTTTTATTATCCATCATTCTACTGGCCACTGATTCTTCACTGATTTCTTTTAACTCTCCGTGTGCATGCGTGTGTGGTGGGGGGGAGGAAGAGATTACACAATAATGTGAGAATATAGACTAGAGGGATGCTGTGTCTGGAGGAGGTAAGAGTGGTGGCTGGGAGGGCTTCCAGTGGTAAACAAAGAGGATGAGGTGCTGTGTGGCTGGAATGGCAACAGGCCCTGCTGAGACGGTGGTGTAGGGGGTGCCAGACAAACATAGCAAGAGAGAGCAATGAAGGTGAGCGCATTTTCCTGATCCCAGGTGGGATCCAAGTCAGAGACACTGTCAGGATGTCCTCTGTGGCCACATACTGGGTGAAAGACTCTGACCCTCCCATAAACCTTGCCTCCTATGCCCTTCCTCCCTCTATCCTGATGCTTACTGCTTACTAGCCCTCTGCTGCCCCAACCATTTCCTCTGCTCAGGATCTGCTGCTCCCTGACTCTGCCAAATTTCCCCTCCCAAAACCCCAATTCTTCAGATTTTCACCTGCCATCAGCCACCATTGTCCCTTATTTTTCCCTAGACAGCTGAAAACCTGGTCTGATCACAAGTGTATGGAATGAGATACCTTCCAGCTTCATGTCAAAATATTAATGGGCTCAGCCATAGTCAAGGTAAGATGAAAGTAGGACAGGCAGTCAGCAAGTGTCACAACCTTGGAAAACTGAATCCATGACCAGAATCCTGCACTAAAAGCTTCAGGTGTGATGCCTCGATATCAAGGTGCTAGAAAGAAAGAAAGAAAGGTTTGTGAATATTGGTGTAGCCAAAATCACACTGAAACAGAGCAGGAATAGAATATTTAGTTCCTTGACTCTAATAAATTGTCTGCATTAAAATAACACAGAGTACTGAAAAAGATAATCTTACAAATTAGTGGAATTTCATATTTCCACAGAACTAGGTGATAGTGTGTCCTGTAATGATACAAATTTTCGCATGGGACATGATATCACACTTAAAACTCTAAATTTTTAAAGGTTTTTCAGTTACTTTATAGCAGCAGAGTGTCTTCAGAATGAACTAGATTTGCTATTCCATCGGAAGAACAAAGAGAAAAATTTATAGAAGATCAAACAAATAAAAATACATTGAGAAAGACAGTAAGTGATGTCAACGCACTAAGAAATTAAAAACTTTGCATTAGTGTCTGAGCTTTTTTGTTGGTACCCAGGTATTATAAATAATAAACTAAACCGAAATTGTACATATTATAAAGCTGCATTTTTCTGCAGGGGTGCTGGTGACATGTACAAACCACGCGAGCTTTACTCCCGTGGCTTATCCATGTCACTGATCCCCCTCTATAAAAGTAAAGAGGGGAGGTGTGGTGGGGAGGGGTGAAACTTGCACGGAACCAATTCCATCTTTTGCCTACATTTGTTTCCACATTACCTGACAAGCCTTGCCCATGTCTTTCCCAGAGTCTGCCTTGGGATGAATGAACTTCTGCAGCAGAGAAATTCATCTTGTGAAAAATGCTTGTTTTGGGTCGTTGGAACTATTTGAGAAATATTTTGCTGAAAAATAGAGGGGAAACTCAACTCAAGTGGAAAACCTGAGGTGAAGTTTATTTGTGACTGATAAAGAATGATAATATCTATTTTGTCTGTGTCAATTTTTTTTCTTAAGATTGCTTGTAATCATCTCAGTTCAGTCTTAAATGCTGCTTGCTTTCTTTTTACTAGTAATTCCACAAGGCAGAAAAAAACCCCAACAGAGTTCATCATGATCTAATCACGATAAAATCCATATACCTTTAAATATAACTTTCAAATTAGCCTGTGGTTGAGAAATTATTGTGAGATGATTTCTGTTAAGTTTATTTGAAGTAGATCTGAACACAAAGAAGTCTCAGGCTTTTCTCAGGGAAGGCTGGGGTCTGCATCAGTTGCCATCACTGTGCCCTGGCCCAAGCACTTACTGGCTTTGGGATGTTCAAACAGTGACTCTGAAATGCATCCCCCAGATCTATATGTTGTGTAAGAGAATGTCTTCTGAAGTTTTGGTCTGGAGAACTGGAAGTTGAGGAGGGCTGCCATCCGCTGTGCACCTCACAGGATGGCATTTTAGCTTTTCCTTTAAAACAGATGGGAGTTTTGTTCATGGGGAATCTTTTGGGATGCTGAACCCAGTGGTCCTGCCTCCGAAATGATGACAATCCTGCCAGGATCACTGCAGGAGACTCACCCCTTCTCCCCCACCACGCCTGATGCCTTGATCCCAGAGAGCAGGAACGATGAATCTCCCTTCTGGCTCTTGCTGGCCTCTTAGAAAATCCCTGGCTTAATCAGAAGGCTTGTTTATGGTACAGCTCCTTGTCTCACAAGTACTACAGATGCCACTTCGCTGCACCTAAACTGCTTACGAGACAGCACTCTTATCTAATAAGACATAGCACAGCCATACATATTTATTTATATTTGAACTCTTGCCCTCTGTACTATACTGCAGGTCATGCATCTGCTCCAACACCACCTTATTAATTTTCTACTACTCTTCTCCATGGTGGCAACAGTGTTTCAAAGCCTGAAAGGAATATTTTCCCTTTTTTCTCACTTTGATCTGTCTCTTTAACTCTTTACCTGCTGAAAGGAGGGGAGTCTGGGCTTCCCAAGCACGGTATCGCAGCGCTCCTTGTTGGGAATCGGGACACAGCCAGGCTCTCCAGACAATGTCACTTCTCCACTTGTTTAATACATTACTGTTCTGTTTTGTACCTTGCTAATTAGAAAGCAGGAAAGAAAAAAATATATTTATATATAAAAGAGCTCCCATCTGACAGACTCAAATTACAAAAGTATTCTGATATAAATTATTTAATCAGTGGGGGAAAAAAGAAAGTCACAGTACTAACTATCATTTCTAGACAGAGTATTAACAACCATTTCTTTCATTGGCTTCTGGTGTCTTATTTTGTGCACCCATCACCAATAAGAAGCTCTTGCATGATGCTTACCATAAAATATGACTTTCATCTCTTTGTCTTTGCATTCACTTGCTTCATTTACCTTCCTAATGTATAAAAAGTTTTTAATTTGCCTCCCTCCCTTCCTCTTCTGTCACTAGCACTCTTGAAAACTTCTGGAAGAAAAAAGTAAAGACTTTAATTCATATATGGGACCCCATTCTGCCAGCCAGATCTGCCAGTCTTTGAAATACGTTCCATGAACAAGGGGCTGTTTGAAGGTGTGATTGCAGCTTTATGGCGAGGTTGCAAGGCGGCGATAGGAAACCGTTCTGACAAATGTGCTGATCTCCAAAACCACGCTTCCTGTGTTGTCCTGTGAGGAGGGATGGGCACCAGGAGGCCACAGGCTCCTGTGGGGCAGCTGTCCCCAGCAGCAGAGGGAAATGTGCTCAGGGCCTGAGCTGCCCCAGGAGCAGAAGTGCCCACACTGGGGGGCTGGTGCCCTCCTTTGCAGTGATCACCTTTGGTGCCCTGAGGTTGTGCCTGCCCTCAGAAATGTGCCTGCCCATGTCCAGAAATCAGGTCAGATGTGTCCAGTCACCTGCTTCAGCCAGTGACTGGAGCTAGGCTGTCACTATAGTACTTTCCTCAAGGTAAGCCCAAGTCCACAGCCTGTGGATGGCATCTTGGGGTGCCAGGTCCCCATTTTTCCTGCCACTCTCTGAAAGTCAGGCCCAGAAGTTTAATAAACCCCATTGTAAAGAGGCCTCACATGGCACAGCTTTCACAAAACAACCATTGGTATTGCCATGAGGCTGAGTCAACCCAAAAGGTGGACAGCAGCTCTTCCAACTATAGGGAGACCTACCCTCCTTCCAAAAGACAAGAGATATCCAAGGACAATGCACAAGAGCCTTCTTGGGCATATGTGCTGCTGGGAAGCCAACAAAGCTTTGTCACACAAAAGCAAGGGGCAAATCCCTGTAACCACCCATGGGCTGCTGGCAGACTACAGAGCAAGTTTTCTTATCTAAGAACCTGAGACCATGAGTGAAAGGCTTTTTAAAAGACCAGGAATGGTAACATGCACCAAAACCTGTTCATATATCAATTGTTTGTGCCAGATCTGAAGGCTGCTCTGGGACGGGTAACCCTAGGGCCCCGCCTTGAGTCAATGCTTGTGTCTGATTAGCGTAGAAATATATTGTTTTCTGGTCACTGTAGTGGGTATATAAATAAAAATCAGGGAGTAAACTGCTTTTCCTTTCACAGTTATGTCACTACTCTCTCTCTCTCTCCGTCTCTCTCTTTCTCTCTCTATATATATATATACATATATATATATTTCAGGTTTGAAATCCATATCTTGTTGTTGGATAAAAAGTATTGAGATTTTAGTGGAAATCTTCCACTTTTCTTCCTATGAGCTGTGAGTGGGCTAGGGGTGGGGGACAAAGTGTTACCTGGAAAAAAACATAATGCTAAGAAGAAATTAAATAAGGCAGGAGGCTGCTGTGCCACATGATCACTGTGAAGTGGCAGGGCTGCTCCCTCTGATCTGTAGCAATGCTAGTGCCCACCGGCCCAAGCAAGACCAATAGTTCACATTTGCCAAGCCCTCTGGGGCTGATTTTTTTGCCCAGCTGCAACATCCAGCACCATGAGGGAGGTGTGGAGCCCCAAGCCTTCCCTGCAGCCCCTGCACCATCGTTTTCCTCATTAGATCTGGCCCACCAGGCCCATCCCTGCAGTGCCACTGGGAAGGTGATAGTCCCTAGCAAGTGACACAGACTCTGCATTCAATTGCTCTTTCAGGGGGAAACAGGTCCAGGCATTTTTTCCCCAGCAGAGCTGCTGCTAATAGCATCCTTCAGCTCCTCTGCTCTCTCTCTCTCTCTTCCTCACTACCACCAGATGCTGGAAGTATGAAATAAAGCTCCTTTTTCTGACATAATACATTAAGATCTTGAAAGTTTATGCCACAGCATAGTAAAATGGAAACCTCTTGGCACAACAGAGGTGAAGTGTTGCCTGTTTGTGAGCAGGCAGGAAGTTCCTGCTCACGTTATCTTACACAATGTGCAACAGCAAGTGGGGGCTGCCTGCAGCCCTCACCCTCCCTGCTGCTCCCTCCCGCTCCCCCCTCTTGCCCCATGGAGACAAAAAGTCCCGTGTTCAGAGGCAGACAAGGCTCAGGATTTAAGAGAGGTGATTTTTTTTCCACCTTACCATGCTGCTGTGATGATGCTTCCTTAACCTCATCCAGCATCAGGGGACTGTCTCCCCAGAGGTGGTGCAAGCCACTCTCTGGATGAAAGCAGCCTTTGTGATCCTTCAGCAAGGAAGGGGAAAAGAAAGAGGTGCCTCCTGATAGCTGTGCAGTGAGAATATCAGAAGCAAAGAGCTACAAGCCCTGGATTACACAGGATGGGCTGGGAGAAGCCACCTTCTGTGGTGGGAATTGCTACTTGCAGTTTTAATCACATAAGTGACATCAGGTTGTCAACCTGCCAGCAAAGGCAGCAAAGGTCATTTCTGGTAAAGAGAGACAACTGAAACAAAATCCTAGAAAGGTCTCAGGCTGGTTGGTGGAGGAAAGCTCAGCCTTCATCCACACACAGTTGTGTGCTGCTTCTTCATTTTTGTGTACAAACACATGTACTGACAGCTGCCTGTGTGGGAGTTTTATTGTCTTGCTTGAAAGGTACAAGCTGGGAAGTCAGGGCAATATTAAACATTGTTTATTAAATGAGGGAGGTTTTAATCTGCTCTAGAGTTACTAAATATTTGATTTACCAGAAGCTTGGACAAATATCAAAAAACCACATTTTATTCTTTGAATTGCATTTTCTCAAGGAGAAGGTGTGGCCACCTAATGCTAACACCTGGAAAGAGTGTATCCCAAGCACATTAGAGATGTGTGAGCAAGAGGGGTTTTTTCCAGTAAGAAAACTTTCAACAAACATCCATAGGTGTAGGGGGAGAAAACCCCCTTTGCCAGATGCCTAATTGACAGCGTAAGTGTTGAGATGAACACTCCCTTGGAAAAAAATGGGGAAACAAGTCAAAAAGTCCTATCAAAACAGAGTGTCCAAAGCAAAAAGAGATGAAGCCCCTGATTAATAAATACATGGGAAAGGGTATGACACATGCTTGTCCTCTCACTGTGCCCATCCCAAACTACTGCTTTGGAGTATTTTGATCATCAGAGAATCAGTGGATTTTGGTCTGGTCCACTCTGGCGGCTCTTAAATTGGAACTTGTACTGATTGAGTTAAAGCAATGGACACTTACTGTGCTGAAGAATGATGTGCTTTGCTCCAGCCTGACACCGGTGCTAATTAATTTAAAGTAAACAGAAATAAAAATGGTACAAAGTACAGTAAAAGTATCCAGCTTGCAGTGATTTAATGAAATCAGTTCACACTCAGATAAAACCAGTGCAACTTAGCACACAGATAAACACCAAGAGAAACTGATTAAATGTCCAAACAAAGGGATGAAAACATGAAATCATTTGGACAGTAAAGAGGGTCAATTGTAAAACAGATTATATTGTCCCAGCAGAATTGCTTTCTTTTCTGTCTTTTTTTCACTGATTTTGTGTTGTTTTGGCTTGGTTTTGGTGTGGTGCTGCTCAGTGTTTCCACCTCAGCATCTCCACTCAGCAGAATAGTTTGGAGTATTTCCTTGTCCTTTTCCCTAGACATTATCACTCCTTTCTCTGCATCAGCTAGTACCACCTGCATAGAAGCAAGCAGATCTTAGAGTAGGATCAAATATCCCATGGGCAAACTGGTTTTCTTTGTTTATTACACTCTGCCAAGCACATCTCTAAAGGTGGGGGGGGTTGTTGGTTTGTTTCTTTTTCAGATGCCTTTAAAGCCAAGAACCTCCAAGATTTCCACAGACTTTTTCTGACTTCTATCCAGCTTCTGTGAATGCAGCTGCCTGCTCTGAAGACATCCAGGCTTCCGTGGTGTGCCGTGCGGACAGATGCTCAACCACCAACGCACGCAGACAGAAAATGTGGGTTGGGAGACAGGGATGAGAGTGACCTAGAATGGCTGGAAGCTGAGACTCCCAGACAAGTCAATAGATGGACTGCAGCATCAGCAGGATGAGAACAAACAAACTATCACGGATTGCTGCTGCACTTTTCACCAGACTGGAGACCTCCACAGGGAAAAGGAAGAGGTGCCACCTCTAGTGCCACAGGGAGACAGGCACGGTGACATTCCTGGCATTCTTGGTACAGTCCTTGGGCTGCCAGCACAACACTCCTGTGTGGAAGGTGGTGAATGTGGAGCCCAGAGTCAGGAGGGAGTCAGATGCTGCTCTGAGCTCTCATCAGTTCAGGCACAGCAGTCTCCCCATCTGTGAGGGCAGGTCAGAGCTCTGTGGGGTGATGCAAGAGGGCGAAACCATTCTCACTCCTGTTACCCACACTTTGTACCCACACTATTTTACACACACAATACCCTTACACCTGGAAAATTGCTTTGCCTTAACCAGCTTCAGCTAGTGGATATGTGTTGCACAGCTGGCAACAGAAGAAACACGCGGGTCTCAGAGCAGCAGTTGCATCTCCAGGCAGCACCGACCAAAAGGCCCGCCCTTCTTTATTTACCTATTTTTATATGTTTCTAAAGACAATCAAGGATTGGTGAAAAGAGTCAACACCCCTGAAGGTTTACAGGACAAAGACATGGTCAATCATCTTTCTCCACCCCAGGGAAAGGAATGAAAAACAATTCTACAAGTGCAAAACAATCCCGGCCGGTTAAGAAAAACAAGGACCATGTTTACAGAAAAAGTATGGGAAACTACAGTTGCAGTGTTACAACTTATGGGGCCCTGTAAAACCAGGGCGTCAGATGACTTTTATGTTTCAGTATCAAGCAGGTCATCTTTGACCCTTTTGCCTTTTCTGTGCATCCTTTCAAGGATTGGCAAATTGATCCCAAATGCTGCTTTTGAAGGACTTTAGGGAGAGATGAAAAAAAATTATATATTTCAGTGTACTTATACCAAAATTACCCCTGAGAGAATTAAAGAATATATTGTGGTCTCTTCAGTTTTGTAGCTAAGACTTTAGATTCTTTTGACTACAACATTTGTTTTATCCAGGTTCTCATCCTGCCTGCCAGACCTGGCATGGCTGGGTATCTTCTGAACCATTATGGGCCCTTCCCAGCTTATTCTGTTCATGAATCTATTACATGGGCTACTCTTTTTCTATGTGCAGCTCTTCAGTGATGACAGTGGGAGATTTGCACACACAGAGTCCATGGAATTCACTGGCAATCCACAGCAGAAGCACTTTTTTTTTTCTTAATGTGGTATGGAAAAAACTCTTCTTATGAAAACAGATAACATCAAGTGCCTGAGGCCTTTGCCCTAGGTGTCTCAAAGGGAAAGGCACTTAAAAAATGTGCAAAGCAGCAGCCCAAACCTCCCACAGTGCTGAAAAGAAGACTAAATATTCTTAAGGAAATGTTGGGTTTGTTCCAATTTCTCCAGAAGCACTTACCAAACCCACTTCCACATTTTCAGGCACGGTTTTTGGGAACTCAGCATTTAGGTACTTTGAATGAAAACAGCATGGTCAGCTGGACCACCTTATGTGAACATTAATTTCTATTCACTGGACATGAATCTATTTTCCCTGTGAAAAACAAAACTGTAGTGGCTCCAGAGGAGCTGTGCGGAGTCACACTGCTCCAAAGCCAGAGGAGATTCCAGCCTCTAAGATCCACTTCACTTGGCAAAGCATGTGCTATTAATTAACCATGAGAAATGGCTGCTCATTTGCTTTTCAGCTGCATGAAGATTAAATGTTTCCTAACTCAGCATCAGTCTCAGCTATCTCTCTTCAGATTTACTCCATGAAGCTGTCCACAAAGGATGGGGAAAATGGTGGATGAGTGTGGGCAGCAGGGATGACTGGAATAGACAGAGCCATGCTGAAGAGAGCTGAAATTTAAGGAGAAACCATCCATATGTCAGAGGAAGAAAATCCATCACATTTCATCAATTCTGAGCAGGTCATCTTCAAAGAGAGGGATTCTTAGAAAATAAAATGGATTATTGTTTTGCACACACACACACAGAGCATGGCTTTCACTGGCAATCCACAGAAGCTTTTTTTTTTTTTAATATGATATGTGAAAGAGATCAGCAGCAGAGCAAAGGCACCCAGACATGGTGGGGGGGGAGGAGGGGGGGGATATAGATACCAGCAGACCAAAGGGATTCTGATTTCCCACTCTGCTGCTTGTCCACCCTTCAGGCCATGACTTCCTGTCATGGCCTCTTTTCTGTAGTCCTTACACACCACTTCTCTGAAATGCTGAGGATGACACTGGAGCATCTTGGGAAATGCAAATAGGAGACATGATATGCAATAGTTTGTGAAAACATCATATCTTGGATGTGCTTCTTCTAAGAAAAAGGCAGAACTTTTTTCTTGGAGCCACCTTGAGTAATAAATTGATGCAAACAGCACAAATGAGTTCTTGTGTGGTTTGGAAGCCATAAAGACTCTCAACCACTAGACTGGTCCAATTCCTCCCATGCTTTGCTTTTGGTCTAGTAAATTGAAAGGCCACCACAGATGTTAGTACCACAAATATTCATGTTCTACTCAGAAATTGAACCTTTTTTATTTGATGTTTTCTTCAGATGAACTTGGCTTTTCACAAGGAAGAGGAAGACCATCAAGCTTCTGGGAAAGGTTATCAGTTTTTTTGGATAGGCCCCAGTGAATCTTTGTTGTTTTGCTAGTGAAATATCTCCCCCTTTTCCCCTGTTTCTTCTTTTTTTTTTTTAATTAAACATTTTTCACATGTTACAAAACCTCTCTATCAGGCTGATATTTCTTCAGGTAAAGCTATTTCTTGAACTACTTTCCCTTTTTAAATTTTATATATTTTTTCTATATTCCCAGTGCCTCACTAGGCCTGTGTGGTGCCCATCAGAGCCACTCTCTCCAGTTGCCTCACAGGCAATGTACCAAATCATCAGATGACCAAAGGTCACATTAGCTCCTTAGATATTCACGCACAGCTCTTCAGTTGCTGAACTCCACTGTCTGTGGCAGAACTTGCCTTTGAATGCAGAAGAGCAGAAAACACACAGCTGTGAAGAACAGAGACCCACGGGGACCAGTGCAGCATCTCCAACAAGATAAAATATATACATAGATATATACAATGAATCTTAGCTGGAATAATTTCCATTGCAAGTAACAAGGTTTTTCTTATGCAGATATAGTGTAAGCAACTTGGAAGCCTCTGGTTTTTTGAGTCATCTTCATTTCTAGCTAATAATTACAATAAACTTCTTTATTTAGTATGAAGATCCCTGCAGCATTATTGCATACTCTAGCAAGGAGAATGGCTGGAGGTAGCAGCTTCCAGGAGTAGCACCTATGACAGAAATTTGGAGGTCCGGGAACTGTTGGATGAAACTTTAAAGCAACCTGATTTAACAGTGCTTCATCTGACACAGGGAAACTTGTATATTTTATGCCTGCCTGCTGTATGTGGTGAAGTGTTTATGCCCTTAATTCATTTCTCAGGAAATGAACCAGGGAGCCCAAAATCTCCTGGAATCAGGCTAGCAGCAGTCAATTGGCAAAATCCAATGAGGTCCATATCCATGTGCTGGGAGAAACCCCCACTGCCCTGCATGATGTTCCACTGTTGGTTTTAAGCACTGCTCCCAGAATTTGAGTATTTCAGTTGCCACTGGCTTTGGTGGTAAACAAGGGTGGTGATGATCACCCAGCAGCATGTTGGTTGAGAGCAAACAGCAGCAAATATGTAACTTGCAGCCTTTCTGAAGACAAATGAGTGTCATGAGCCAGTTATGTGGAAAACAAGTTGTCCAACCCTGCAAATAGTTAGACCTCCTGCAATCAGCACAGTAAGAGACTTGCTTAATGGGTAAGATGAACTCTTTATTCCAAATCATTATGTTTTGGGTCCTGCTTTTTGGTTTTGAATTTCTGAATGACTATGAAAACTCATCTCTGAAAAATGTCTACCACAAAATGAACAAAACCCTCATAACAATTCTAATCCTCCTGTTTAATATGCGCACCAGAGGGTGCTGTGCTGTGGGTCTGAACAGGAATATTAGCCACTCCAAACTACATTTAGATTGCCAACAAAAAGTAAAAGGCAAAATGTCTTCATGTAGATTCCTGCCTCTCTTTAAAAGAAAAAAAAAAATCATCATTCTAAAACTGCAGCTGGGCAAAAAGGGGGGGAACAGTTATAAAAAAAAGAAACAGTGAATTATGTGATGTGGTGTTTTTACCAACTGTCTAAATAAAGGTTTAGTGAGTCACTGTGGAAAACAGAAAATCTTTCTTTATTTTAAGAGCTGCAGTTGAAGAGTTTTGTATGAAAAATCTTCCCTTAGGTTTGTAACTTAAACATTGCCCATCTGCTCTTGCCTCCCTCGTCTACATTTACAGTAAATCTGAGATTTCCTTTCTCAAAAAATGCATTTAAAAAAAAAGTACAGATTTGGCCAACAGTGTTTGTAGAGATACAGAGAAATCTAACTTAGGGTGCCAGCATCTAAAATGATGTTTTCCTTTTGGTGCACACTATAGGCAAGAAGTTTTCTGCTCTGGGCTCTGTGTTGGCCTCAGGTTTCCCTGCAGGATTTTCTGGTTTCTGGAAGAGAAAGTGACATGAAAGCTTGAATCCTAATTAGGTAGGGTACCCATTTGCCAAATTTTAGGGAAAGAAAGGAAAGATCGGTCTCCCTGGGATCAGGACCAGAATCCACTGAAGCTGATGGGAAGATCCCAGGCACCTATGGAGACAGGGGTATGGTGGAGCAGTGAGAACCTCTGCTCCCTGTCCTCTGAAAAGCTCATTGCCAAACCATGTGCTTTGCTTGCAGTTACCAGGGCTGAAGAGCAATGCCAGTCCCTCAGCACAGAGGGTGTGATACATATCTCATTACTTTCTTATACTCATGAGTATAATAAGACACTTCTATTTTTTTCTTTTCTTAATATACTCTCACACATGAAAGAGGCTTCAGGTCATTGAATTAAATCCAGAGTAACTGCACCAAAGACAATTCATTTTTTTCCTGGTGGAAAAACAGGTATAAAAGATAATCAAGCCCTTTAGTGCTATTTCTGAGAGGAAGGGTGGCTACAAAGCATCACCTCTGGGTGTGTTATTGGAGTCTAGCCATGCCTGGTCATCAACATGGAGGCAGAAGTGACTTGCATTCTAAGGATAACCTGTGAGGAAGGGATGGAAAGACAGGATACTTCACGAACTCCCAACTTGTATTTCTGTCTCTGACTCCCATTATTAATGAACTCATTCACTTTCATAAAAACAACTACACAAGATCTTCTAACCATGTCCATAAAACTATTTAATGCTCTTTTCGAAACAAGGCATCTTACAGCCATAGTAATTGTAGTTTTACTAGACCTTTAAATGAGAAGCAGCTACTTATTAAGTTTTGATATGGTGAGCTGATTAGACAAGTTAAACATAAAGGCACAATTTATGCATAGTCTATAACCACATGTGCATGTCGTGCAGTTCTTACACTGGTGTTTGGCACTCACTGCAATAGGAAATCCTGCTAGGTACACAGTTTTATGCCACTTACAGGTTACAAGTAGTAAAGCGAAAAATGCTGGGTTTTACAGGAAAATAATATTCATAAATCTCCAGCAGTGAATTACAGTATAACTCAGAGCTGTCTTTGTTTTGCTGCTGCTATGAATTCAATTCTGTTGCCAGTGCAGAAACAATAAACACAAAGACCAAAGTGGAAACCACTCCCCTTGCATTTGGCAAGTGCTTATATCCAATTTACAGCTGGACTCTGAAAACGGCTTCTGAAACAGTGCTAATAACAAAGAAGTTCCCACAGATGCTCATTTTTTTCCTCCTAGTGAACTGAAGCAGTCCATTGTGTACAAGTTAAAGATTTCTTCTAATACCTTACCTGGTTTTCCCTGTTCATCTGTCTCTGTTCTGTACCTCTTTTGATGTGAATCATAATTATTTGCCTTTTGTCTTATTAGGCAGTTCGCTTAGGGTGCTTAGGGTGTTTTAAAGAGCTCTCCCTTTCATAGTTCTCACAAGGGAGACACTATGCTGCCTAAAAATCCCCTGAACTTAACTCCTCCTGATCTGGCATAATTATGTTTTTGCCAGTTGATTCGGTTATTGTCATGTGCCAAATTCAGGGTCAGTGCTCTGCTGTGACCATACAAGCACTTTTGTTGTTTTAAGTCTGTAGGCTTTTACCATCACTGTCATTAGTGGAATGATCTTAGGGAGCTCAAATGATTTAATTTGTTGAGATGCATCACCCATAGGTAAAATGGCCAGTACAACCATGTTTTGTCAGATCTTGGTTCATTACAAAATAGCACATGCCAAGAACAAAGCTGGCACATTCTTTCATTGCACTGTGCTTGTATGGCCCACACTGTGATGGTGACACTGAGCTGCTGTGTGGGCATTTCCACTAATACCTTTATAACTGGATTTAAAAGCAACTCAGAAACTGATTCTTGAAAGACCTCACACATGCAGAACATCAGGAACCTCAGCAGCAGTGTGGACTGCTTGTGTACTCAAGTACCTTGCTGATTCAGGGTTATAATGAGTGGAAGAGTCAGGAAACATGCGGAAAAAACAGTTACCAAAATTAATCATTTGTTCTTCCACTGACATAAGAGGATTACCACAGGAAAATGGAAGGAATGTCTTCCCCTGTGCAGCATTGCACAAACAGCAATTTTCTTCTAACACAACAAGCATTGGCCAATATTCAGCTGCAGACACAGGATGTGAAGAACAAATAGTCTTATCTGGTGTGGGGAGCCTTATCTGTGATTTGTTAGTACAGGTGTGATGCTGCAACTAAAATGTTGCACCTCAGAGTGACAACACCAACTGGCTTAAAGGGAACTATTTTTAACTTACACTGATGTAAGCAAGAGGTCTTAATTATACTTAAACACCTGAATTAGTTGTGGGTTTCAACCTCCTTCAAATATTCAGTAGAGGTTTAGGACCTATACAGTGAATTCAAGTCTCTTGACAACCAGTTTTCTTTTCTTCCACACCTTCTGAAGTCTCTTAGGAAGTAGTTCACAAGCCCCAGATGTCCCTGGACTCAGGCTGAAAGATTTCTGCTTTAAAAGCATCAGGAAGTCTCTAGGAAGAGCAAGTGAGCTGTTAGGATCTCATGTGGACAATAGAGACTTTGAATACCCTTATTTTAAATATTTTGAATAATATGCCAAAGTTAAAAAAAAAAAAAATCCTTTTGAACTGAAAGTGGGAACTGCTATCTTGAAATAATAAAAGATTTCCACAACTTGCAAAGTTCCAGTACGCACAAGAGAAATTATTGTGGGGTTTTTTTAAGTATGATTTTCTGGGCATTGCCTGGTATTTTGCTACTTATAGTCTTTCTCAGAAGAACAGAATGTAATAGCAAAATGTACCAGAGTGATACTTGGAAGGCGAGCATATATATTTCTTTATTTCTTAGTTCTAACATAGTCACAACTTTATCATTTTCTACTTACTAGCTTATATCTGAACACAGAAACATACATAAACTCCAAGCACTATCAGGTGGAATATGAAATAAATATATAAGATAAACTACTATGAATACAATAAATGTATCTCTTTGAATTATATCATTTATTCATGAGTGTTTTCTTGTTAGCTCAATAAGCTCCTTAATAACTGTGAGCTGAAGACCAGGAGAAACAAAGGGAATGATGGAAGGTCTCTTTGCATCTGTATTCAGCTCTGTGCTATTCAGACATGCAGAGCATTGCTGCTGAGAAGAGGCTCCACAAATGTCCAACAGAAATTAAAGTTACTCATATGGGACTGCCCCACTGGGAGCTCCAAGGCATTAAAATTCTCATTCCCTTCTACCTTGTTTATCTGAGTGTGGTTAGCCAGCATGCCACTCCTAGGGGGATGAAGGCTGGAAATAACCCTTCCACCTACTACTACTGTGAGCTATTCTGCCTAAACCTGCCCCTGTAAGTCTACTTAGAAGTTAGGAGTCCCAGGAACTTGACTTCTGTCACACACAGAACTGAAGATATCTGGCCCCCAAGCAACATCTTACTTTCTAATTGGTTTGCAGGTTCATTTATAGTTGTCAATACTGATCTGTAAACATGAGCACAATTTAGCATTTGTCTGTTTGCAATTTTTTTTTTCTCCATTTAGTTTTGGTAGTAGAGATTGACAGGTGTTCTTTTAAGATCATCATTCTAGCAGAGAATTTTGAGTCTGGTTAAGACAGAGTTTACATTTTTTGTTCTTTCTGTAGGTTCACCACCACTACCCAGGACATTGTTGGACTGTCTCTTCACCCAAATGTTTTATTGGATGATGAGAAGACAAGTAAGGGAAGTGTCCTGATAAGATCTCCTGGGATTGACTTCCACATGGAAATTATATCCATTATATTAAAAAAGAGTCTGTTCAGTCGGAGGTTGTCACATGAACCCTTTTCATGAAGCATGTCTGCTGGTACTCTGTATTGGCACTTCTTTCTTTGATCTGAACTTCAGTAAATGTGTTCACTGAATTTTCTGTGGTCTAAGTGCAAAAAGGGTCTAGCTGTGGTGGTTAACACCATAAAAAATTATCAAATTATGCTGGGAAGTCCTTTGTCTTCAGTAAACATAGTAGCTATGGTCCATAGTTTTCCAAGGGAGGCTTGTTTGGAGGGGTTTGCCTCAGACGGAAGACAAAACAGGGTAATGGCAAAGGATCACTTACAAACATCACCTGTGAGCACACATGTGTGGCTGGTACAGATTCCCTCATTTCAGTGCATTGGTTAAAGTTCAGAAACACTTTACAGCAAGTAACAAACTATAGATAGGGGAAATATTTTTTTTCTAGAAGCCAGGCTTGATAAAAAGAGTGCACACTGTCGTGCCTGAAAGTATGGTATTAATAATTAAGCCATGCAATCATTACCTCAGGATATTATTTCTTAAATATCTCTTGCAAAGGCAATACGATTACATATGAATTATATCAATTTTCTACCAACAAAAAAAAATCCCCAGAAATAGGAATTGAATTACACTGTCCAATTTGCTGTAAAGTTCATTGTACGTGAAGAAATTAATCAAAGCTACCACCACCCATTTTTATGGGAACATAAAATGATGTGAACTTCCATTTTTAATAAAGATGCATAGCTCTTTTATGAAGACTGACTAATAACACTGTAATGAACTGAAATGTTACTGATACATTAAGAATGAAAATTTTGAGGTAGGTGTTTACTGAGTCTCCCGTTTCAAGCCAAGCAATGCTTCCATTTGAATCTATCTATTGAGAAAGGAAAAATCCAGACAATAAAGTTGATGTGAACTCTGTGTAAATTCATCTCCCACATATATAAATGGCCAACAACATTCTTTTTATCTGGCTACTTACACCTAAACGATCCCTCAGACAGACGTGGGCTGTATTCTCCAGCAATCTGAGATTTTGAGATATTGTCCAGACATCTCTGTGTTGCCACAAATGCCCATGAGTGGATATTTCCAACCTAATTCGGAGAGCTACAAGACAATGAAGGAATTTTCTTAGGCCCCAAATTCAAGAGGATTGGGAGCAGTGACATGCCTATACATTCTCTGTGCAGTATAAAAGATTTTAATCAGGGAGGCTGTCTCTCCTTCCCACAGAAGAATGATAATTAATTAAAGCAATAGGATATTAATCGAATAATCAGTAAGCTAATTTATTTTGACTGTGCTCACATAGCTTTTGCTCTTAGGCTTTTGGGGTTTTTTTTTAACAGTCTAAGAAATTACACAATTGTCTGGAATATTTGCTGAAACAGTGTTTGAGCATGTAGTGGAAGCAAGTGGGAATATCTCAATCACAGCAGAGGGTTCTCAAAGTGCTGTTTATCTGGCCTGAAAATAAGAACTGTTCTCCTTTCTTTTGGACAACAAAATTGAAACAGAGGCAAAATCTGGGGTAAGCGAATTTTTGTGGGTTGCTTTTTTTTGTTAGTTTTGTTCAGTATTTTTCTTCTGAACAGTCATTCAGCCAGTTAACTTTGTTCGCCAGGTGTTTTTTCGTTTCTCACAAATGACTGTCTAAATTAGAAACTGTCAGAAGTTTTCTTAGTTGCTAGAATTCATCTGGAGGAAATCTTCAAAGCCTTTTATCATGGGTGGTCCTTTGCTTTGCCTCTTCTTAACCCTTGTTCTAGTTAACATTTTTTTAAAAAACAGCTAAGGGCAATGTTTCATAACTGTGAGAGGTAAAAAAGCTAATGAATAATAGAATTGTTAGTAATAGATAAAGGTGGACTTCTTGATTATATTTACTAAATTAACTTAATCATTAACATTTCATGTGATCCTCAGAGACATCATATCATGGGTCAGGGAATTGACTTGTTTACTTGTCTTTTTCAGCTCTGTGAATCTGGACATCAATCAAATGCTAGAAATTTGTTTAGCTAGAGCAGTGATTACTCACTTTATGCACTCTTTTAGACCACTGCTGCTGAGGAAGAGTATTTCAGGAGTATCATCTACTCCCCTCTTTCCCCTACCTCCAATTGCCTCATTCTAAAAATGTCCTTTCTGTGGATCCTAGGAGGGACCACATGCCTCGTCTTAAGACCACTAAACTACAGAGATGGCAACAAGAGAGAAATACAATATTCCAGCTGGATAATCACCAAGCAGTCTGATTCACTTAGTCTAATGTTCCCAGTCAGATCCTGGCAATGAAATAAGCATGTAGGATGTTGCAAACAGATTAATTTTAATTAAAATAATAAAGAGGTTCAAGCCATGGACCTCAGATTTGAGCTGCTTTTATTTTTTTCATGAGAAATGATGTCTGATCAAATCTTATTCTTAAACTGTCCCTCAGGTTTTTAGGCTGATTTGATTTCAAAGCCATGTGGATCTGTTTGGCTGTTTCTAGAAAACTGAAATTGACCATCATTTTGTCAATCCATACCCACAGTTCATCTTCAGAAGTCCTCAGCTCTGGATTTGTTCTAGGACTTAATGTTGTACCAGCCTACCTCTGGGACAACACCCATCTTGGTCTTCATTGCTGCATTATTCTCATTATCACTTAGTTTCAAAGGTCTAGATTTATGTCAGTGTTCCACCAGTTCAAGTCCTGGACATTTTGTGACATCCCAACCACAAAAGGTTACTTTTTCCTGTCAGGGAACAATAGATGTTTTAAATAATGTTGACAAAATTTGGGGCCGTCAGTAAGGAGGCAATTAATTATTGTTATTATAATAATTATAATTTTGGGGTCTCCTGAATCAGGATTAAGGCTCCGCAGGTGCTGAACAGCATTTCTGTACAGAACCTTGGTGGCAGCTGGCACCAGCTGGAATCCCATTTCCTGCTCACCAGAGCTTCAAAATATGTCATTACATGTAGAGAAAAGAGGGAGAAATATTATTTGTCTTCTAATTTCTCTTAAAATCTTCTGTATTTGTCTACAATGCACCATTGACAAAACTACCACTGATTTAAATAAATAAAAAGCAAATAAAATCCAACAGACTAAAATCATGTCTACATGTGCATAGAAGCATTTATCAGATTCACCAATATATATTAAAAGGTCTTTTTTTATTTGTGCTGTGCTGGGAGTGAAATATTTTTAAATGCTTGTTTTGCAAACAGAAAATCCATTATTTAAATTAATGATTTATTCCTTTAAAGACAGTGTGGAATCTATCACTGGCAAGATAAGATGCACATTGTCTTCTATCTGCATATAGCCATGTAACTGTGCAATATCTGGCAGTGAATATGAAAAAAAAAATCAATTTTGCCTGGTTTCAAGCATATCTCCTGAGTCTGAGATATGTCTCACTTGTTTTTCAAATACAGCTACAAGTAATTTAAGCTCTGTGTTCAGAGAAAGAACTTGTCTCTGTGTGGGTGCACACATCTGTATTACCTGATTGGCATTAATTTTTACCTGTTTTAAACAGAAAGATTGCAATTCTCCTCCAGCATTTTTACCCCCAGAGGGAACGATCACGAAGAGACTCTCTGATTCAAAGCTCAAGGAAGTCAATATACACTATCAAACCATGCTGAAGTGTTGATCAGACCCCAAGGCCCAGATTCTTGAAGGGTTTTAAGGTTCAGCTTTCTCTAAAGATTTGTGAAGACCTAAAAGTCTGGATATTACCAGTGAAGTCCTCAGTTCTGTATTTGTGATGAATATTAAGCTTTCAGAGAACCTGCCAGGAGTCTCCAGCAGATGCTGGCCTGGATCAATCATGTATCTTGTAGATTTGTATTGTCTGTGCTCCCAAAAAGCTGCAAGTTAGAAGATCACAGAACAGCTGAGGTAGAAAGGCACTTCTGGAGATCATGTATTCCAACCCCCTGCTCAATCAGGGTCAGCTACTCAGGGACATGTCCACTTGAGTTTTGAATATCTCCAAGGATGCACACCTGAGAACTTCTCTTGGCAACCTGTGCCAGTGTTTGAACACTGCCATAAGAGAAAAAAAAGGATTTTTCTTCAGTTTAGGTGGAATTCCTAATACATGTTTCAGTTTGTCCCATTGCCTCTTGTCCCATTACTGGACACCCTGAGAAGAACCCAGCTCTGTCTGCTTTAATCCTAGTACTAGAAATTTATATACATTGATAAGATTCCCCCTGAGCCTCCTCTTCTCTGGGTTGAGCAGGACCACCTCTCTCAGCCTCTCCTCAAGTGTCAAATGCTTTGAGCCCTTTATTTAATAATTAAGGTCACTGATACCTTAGTGACCCTTCACTGCACTTAAACTCCTGTATGTCCATGTCTGTCCAGTCACTGGGAACCCAGGACTGGACACAGCACTCCAGATGATGTCTCCTCACTGGTGCTCAGTAGAGTGGAAAGATCATCCCCTTTCCACCTGGTGGCTGAGCTCTTCTTGATGCATCCCAGGATGCTGCTGGCCTTGTCTGCTGCAAGGCTGCATTGCTGGCTCATGGTCAATTTGTTCACCAGGGTCCCCTGGCTCTTCTCTGCCGAGCTGCTTTCTACATGGTCAGTCCCCAAGGTGTACTAGTGCATGGGGTAACTTTGCTTTTCCCTTGGTTGAACTTCAAGGGTTTCCCATTGGCTCATTTCTGCAGCCTGTCAGGGGTAGCCCTGAATGTCAGCACAACCATCCAGTCTGCCAGCCAGTCCTCCCAGTTATGTGCCATCTGTGAATTTGCTGAATCTGCTGTCAGAGTCATCAAGGAGAGGGTTGCACAGTACTGGTCCCAGTATGAGCACTGGAGCTGGTTAGTGGCTAGTGACTGACTTCAAGCTGCTGATCAGACCTCTTGTGAGCCAAGCACTTCAGCCAGCTTTCAAATAACCTCTCTGTCTTGTATATTTAACCCATACATCACTAGGTTGTCTGTGATGTTGTCAAAAAGAGACAATGTCAGAAGTCTTACTGAGTTAAGCCACATCCATGGCTCTCCCCTCACCCACCAAGCTTTCCATCTCATCATGGAAGGCTATCAGGTTGGTCAGACACAATCTCCCTTTGATAAATCTATGCTGACTGCTGCTGATCACTTATCTTTCAAGTGTCTGGAAAGAGTTTCCAGGATTAGCTGCTCCATCACCTTTCCAGGGATTAAGGTAAGGCTGGCCCGCCTGTAGTTGCTTGGATTCTTCTTGCCCTTCTTGAAGACAGGAGTGACATTTGCTCTCTTCCAGTGCTCAGGAAACCCCCCTCAATCACCATGACCTTTCCAAGGTAATTAAGAGCAGCTTCGCAAAGACATCAGACAGCCCTTTGGTGGATCCCATGAGGGCCCATGGGGTTGTGTCTGACCAGTTTCTTAAAATGCACCCTAAACTACACCAAGTAGTTCCTAAACTACACTAAACTTCCTTGTTCCAGACCTTACCAGTTAAAAAAACCCAAAAAACTGAGGTGAGGAAGACATTGATTACCATGGCCTTTTCGGTGTCCTTTGTTACATGGGCTCCATCCCATTTGGCAGCAGGTCCCCGTTTTCCCTAGTATTTCCCTAGCAGCTGGTGTTCCCTGTGCTGCAGCAAACCATGGCCCAGCATGCCAGGGCACAGTACTTATTCCAGCTACCTATGAACACTACTTATGGAAATAAACAGGACACGACAGAAGCCGGGGCTGGGCTCAGTGCTGCCTTCTGCACCTCGGGATTTCAAGCAGCGTGTGCAGAAGTGCACCAGGAGCTGCAGAGGCTGACTTTGAAAGTCCAGCTGTGAATTTAAAGTGATATGAGCTCCAGCTTAATGAAACTGTATTTTCTCCTCTATGACAGATACTTTACCTTTCCCTTTGTCTGCCCTGTTGCTTGCCCTAAACTCAGCTTGCTCCAACAGGATGTATCCTCAGCCAGTCAGTCATTCCCTCAGGCAGGGTGAGCTTCCGTTGCTCCATTTTTGGCAAAATCCGCAGCACAGATTTCTAAATGTCTTGTATTTATTTTATTGCATTTTTTTGTGCCTGTGCACAAAACCTTATGTTTGGTGAGTAAACAGTGGGTAAACATGTTTCATAGAGACTTTTTTTTTTTAATAAACAAAGTAATTTTCTCAAATAGTTCCTTTCTTACTCTGCTTCATAATATTCAGAGGAAATAGATGGTCTGTTTCAACATCAGGGAACTGGAGGGATAAGAATAGAGACAGCAGTGTGGAAGCAATGGGTCCCTCTTCTGCCCATATGGTTCAGGTTTGCATTTTGGCTGGCACGATAATGTGATTGCTGGCAGATCGAATGTTTAGTCTCCAGAGCAAATAGCAGCCAATGAGTTGGGGTGTAATGTACATGTGGAGATGTTCATAATATTCCACACAGGCTGAACCTACAGCAGGAGCGAATTCAGCTGCAGTGAAAACAGAGATGCTGCATGAATCCTTCTGTCAGCACAGCAATGGCATTTCCAGGCTTTTGCGTTTGGGAAGAGGAGGAATGTGCCTCTAGGGATGGAAAACGCCACCAATCTAGGATTCTCTTGTGGCAGGAATTTCTGACTTGCCACATAGAAGGTGATGTATTCTGATGAGCCTGAAAGTTACATTTCATCACTGCTTTATCACCCGATGAATCATTACAGCAGATGAATGTTAATTGTAGCTAAACAAATGGGCATGTCCTCTCTACCCCCAGACAGCTGCTACTGCTGTAAGACATTAGGCAGAGGGTGCAAAGTGCTTCTGGATGGAAGGGAAGTGCTACCCGTGCCTCTGGAGCTACATATCTGCAGTGTTATGAAATGCCAGGTGTTGAATAGTGTTTGGATAGAAGCAAATTTCCATTTGCTCTGTGGTTTGCATTGCTCTAGGGATACGCACAGTGCAAAGTTTCCTTGAGTGGTTGTTTACTCACAGGCAGGAAGATCTGCATGGGAACAGGGTTGGCTTAGTCATACACCATTGCACTGGTGTCCCTGGGGTTGAGAGGGTACCTGGCACTGCTGGATAAGGTGCCACTGGAATGGTGTGAGAGGCTGCTGTACCTAGGCACCAGGCAGAGTAATGCTGGCAACAGTCCTTAGTTGAAAGGTTCTTTGTCCCTGGAAAACAGGTAGGGCAGTTTGGGATGTTTTCTTCTGGCAGCTGCCCCTCCTGGCTGACCTGGTGACAAATATTCTGCAGCAAAGCCACTGAGGCCTTGGTTTTCTGGCAATGACTTGAATGACTTGAGTTCTCCTTGTGCTGTTCTAGGAACCAAAGCAAATTGTATTGGGGTGCCCCATTTCACCCACTTCCAGTTTCTCCTCTACAGGAGACATCTGGTAGGCAGTAACTTGCAAAAATGACATTTCCATGCCATTGTCAATCCTCTGTTATAAGATGATCTGTTTTTAGGAATGCAGTTGCATGGCAAGAGAGGGAGGTAATCAAATAACCAGATGGGGAGCTGAGATCTCAGACCTGTTCCTCCTGCAGGACTTTTTAATATTTGTGAAATTGCATGGCTGCAACAGAAGGACACAAGTCAGAAAAGAAAAGAAAGTGCTAAGAGCTAGGGGCAGTTGTGAGTCAAATTTAACCACCTGAAAGTTAGATACAAGCATTTTGGTGTGCGACTGAGCATCTGTAGCTGGCTTTAAAATATAAAATCTAAGCACTCATTCTGTAGGGTGGAAAGAGAGCTCTGCCCCTGACAGAGGCACCTTGCCATCAGTGAAATTCCAATGGCAGTAAATACGTAACACGCGGTGTGTCATTCTCAGTATGTGTGGCTGTCTCCGCAGGAATCCCCACCTGGAACTATTTCCTGGAGACTCTGGTTGTGCCATGGAGAGCTGTTTACTGCCTTGGAGGCTTCCTTCCCCCGGCTTGGCTTGTCTGGCAGGTATCTCCTCGGCTCAGCTGCTGATGGCAAGTGAGAGGAGGGGAGCGAGGAGATCCTCACAGACAGTTCAAACGCAGACTAAGAGGCATGTGTTGAAATGTCGTCAAAGTAGCAGGAATTCATTTTATTGAGGAATACATATAATAAAGATAGAACAAAGGGACTGAAATGGTGAACAGATGGGCAGGTGTTCTTCAGTGGCTCAGGAGCTGTGTGAACATGCTGGTTTATGCCCTCCCCCTCTTTCTGCCTTTTTTTTCCCTTGGTTTGGTTTGCTTTAGTTTTGATGCATCAGGGTAGGATGTGAGATGATATGCCAGTATATGTCAGAAACTTGGGGAAAATAAACCCCCTTTTTCTGACATCAAACTACTGCTATCAATAGGAACAGCAACTGTTCAGAATTTGTTTCAGAGCTGCCAAGAAGTGAACATTCATAGTAGAGAGAGAAAGAGAGAGAGAGAAGGGAAAAAAATATTTTTCCCTGCTGTTTGCAAGGTGGACACAAATGCAAGCGGTAGGAGGTTGACAACTTGACACATGTCTAATAAATCTAAAGCATGGAAAAAAGTCAACAATTCACTGTACACGAAAGCATTACTGGGATAAAAAAGTACAATCCAACAAACCTCTCACTTAAAAATATGTTTATTCCCAAATCGGTGAGGAACGTATATATTAGAGCCTCAATTTCTCTTCTCTTCCCCTCTGGATGTTCCTTTTTCTGAATTTCTTTTTTTTAAAGCAGGGGCACATTAAGTCCTGTGCTGTGGAAGCTGAGGTTTGCTGCATTATAAATGAACAAGGTGCAAAAGCCAAGTCCAGCGAGCAGATGTTGGGAGCTCAGCGTGCTGGTGACAAAGGGCTAGAGTGCAAGAAGCTTCCATCGCACGTCTGTTCTTCAGCACAGAGCAGGCAAGGTTTTAATTTGACAAGTTGGTTGGATGCAGGGAATTCACAGATCTCGGTGAAAGCCAAACAGATTTGGCCACCTACTGCATGGCCACATTCAGCTGAAAGGGTAGCAGTTGTGGAAATGTCTCCTGCTCCAGCCGCCAGACACCACACACACCATGGGGAGCCTCGAGAAGGCTTGTTTACCACAGGCAGCAAATTCCTTTAAAAGGGAGGAAGGGGGGGAAAAAAAGTGGGAAAGAAAAAAAAAAAATCATCCTTCTGTTATCAAAATAATTACACATTTTTACTTCAGGTTTCTGGCTGTTTATTTTTTAAAGCTCTTCATCCTCTTGTTTTTTTAATAGTTGGTATGTTATGAAATGCAAGAATGAAAATGAATGCCAAAACTAATGAAAATTTTCCTACAAGCCTCATGTAAACAGAAACATCAGCATTAAAGTTAGGAATCTTAATTTGTGCCGCTGAGCTAAAATTTGTATCTTCCTGCATTAAAGGAATATAGACGTACAGCACTGTGTAGTGTCTATGTGCAGTAGAGAAAACTGACATGGTCTCTCCAATTTATGGGGAAATTGACATAATTTTGCAAAAACAAAAAAAAAAAGAAAAAAGAAAAACCACTTGTGAACTGGATTTTGCATAATGGGATTAATTTGGTTGACTGTCACATCAACTGTGCTGCAGAATGCAAGTTAATCACAACATTGGTTTGATTTAAAAGAAGAATGAAAGAAAAGGAAAAGGAAAAAAGAAAAAATAGAAAGGTATTTTCTTCCTCTCCTCAATTATTGTTTCATTTTAAGATGTTCTTTTTCCTTTCTTTCTTTTCTGTGGTAGCTCTGGCAAGCAAGGCTCATGCATATTTGCAATGGCCACCTCAACAGTCTTTTCTTCCCTCCCCCATCTACTCCTCACGGTAAAGCAGGGGGAAAAAAGTCAATAGCTTTTCCAATCCATGCAAAACTGCTTCCATGGCATGGCACAACTCTATGTGTTTGATCAACCCTTAGGCTGATCAACAGAGCCAAAACAATAAATATTTTGTCATATGGATCCCTCTGACTTTTCTTCCACTTACTTTGCATTCCCTGCAAAAACCACGCTCAGCATTGGGATCTCCACTTGAACCAGCCCCACCACACCCTTTTCTTGTCTCAATCCCCACTTGTGGCAGCAGCAGCCCCATTCCTCTGCACAAGTTCAGAGAGAAAAGCAAACATACCGTGGTTATTTTTTGGCTAATTTCTCTCTGTCTTTACGGAGGTATGGGATGAAGGAATTAAATCAACCTTCTTACAGGCTCTCAAATTGTATTCTTGGCAAAGGTACTGAAAACAGAGACAGCACATGTACATGACACATCACTTAAGTCCTCTGGTTTCTATGGTTGCAGTAGATTTTGCTTTCAGGGGGCATCCTAGGAAGGAGATAATGCCGTGCAGCGCTTTGGGCACAGTGTGGTTGAAGAATTAGCTCTGGGAATTGATCGTACCGTGATAGCAGTGACAGAGAACAAGGAATCGGGGCTGCTGGGATGTCAGAGCAACTTGCGCTTCCAGGGGACGGTGTCGTGTCAGCGATTCCTGAAGGCCCTGGCGCCACACTGCAGCCAGTGACTGCTCCTCCATCCCTGCCTCCCTCGCAGCCAGCACGCTCTTCTATCCAGCGCAGCACGCTGACTAGGTTAAACAATTACACTACACTAATTGGCCTGTGTCGGTCCTGATGAGAAAGTAAACAAATACTGCAGAGGAAAGCTGAGACAAATTGTATCTAATTAAATTGATGAAAAAAAAAGTGACAATATTTTTCCCCAGGAAAAAAAAAAAGGGAACTTGTAACATGACAAATATCGCATGCTTGCAGCCGTGTATCCCACCTGCTGAATTTCACACCTTTGCTTGGACATGGCTGTGCCAAGCAGGGGAGAACAGAAGTACCCTGTAGTCTTCATTGGTGCCCAAACTGCTGGGATGCCTCACAGGTCAGATGTTGCTCCTTGCATGCCACCATTTAGCCATTCACCGACTCTGCTTGTGTGTGTGCCTGCATGTGTGTGTGTGTCCTGATCAGGGTGGGCTGACAGCAATACCTCAGTCCATGAGAAGAATTCCCCCTTCCCTCTTTGCTCAGAGGCTAGTTTGCCCATTTCTGGTGCACGAGCCTCCTGATGGCTTCTTATCACCCTCCATCCCTTTCTTGTGACAGCCACCGTCTTGGCTGATCCTGGAGGAAGAAATCCCTGACCCCAGAGCTGAAATCATAAGGCACCACATCTTATGTGAGAGAACAATGCTCTCTATCTGTAATTAGCATCCACTTCAGCTCTTCTGTGAATCACAGCAACCCCTGGTACATTACCCTGGCATGAAAATCTGGGAAGGCACAGGTGAGTAGGTGGGACTATTCTAGGTATGGATAAAAATTTTCCTTTTCATTGATCAAAAAAGAAAAAGCCAGGATAAATACCACACAGTCTAAGGCTCTGCTGCCTCCTCTCCTGCTACCCCTATGTCAATGGCCTCAGTTACACATAAAGTTACTAGACCCATATGCATGTCAAGCCAAGGCAGAAACAGAGAAGGGTTACAGGAGAAAAGAGCCTCCATGCATCCCTATTAAAATCAAGCTGGGAAACCTTTTAAATCACTTTGCTTTGGTAAGTTGGTGAATATGAGGACACATGTCTGATTCAGGATTATTTAAGCTCGATTACTTGGTAGGATATTCATAAATAGGTAACCTCTGTTTTGGGGGTCATGAACAAATGACATGAATACCAAAAAGCTGGGGCCACTAAAATCTCCTTTCCCTGAATATCAGGGAAACCAGTGAAAAGGCACCGAGTGCAAGATCCAGCCAGCCACAGAAGCAGCTGCAATAGTGGTAGCTATGTATGTAGTATACAGCTGAGCATTTCCATCCTAATCCTCTGTTTTGAGTTGCTCAGAGCTTTCCAGATGCTTTAGTTATCAGGATAAAATGTTCCAGGCCTGGTCTCTGGCAAAATGAATATTTTTAATAGTTCAAGATAAAAGTGGTTCCATTATTCTTGAGTGGGAGAGAAGTCCAGGGATCAAGGAAACAGATTTTTTGTGTGTGTGATATTTTTCCTAATAGTTCATCTGCTAAGATCTCTGAGAGACCAGATTTGAAGACTGGCATCAAGCAGCCCTTGTTGAGAGGGCCACTAGAGATTGTAACACATTGCAGCTATTGACCAGGGTGTTACGGGGAAATTTCTCTGTGATCCAAAAAGGGTTATGAGTCCTTGGAAATTATCCAGTGGACTTGTGCAGTTTATTTAGGAAAGCTGATCCTCCCACTCTCCCCTCACACATACACAGTTTCTTCTAGTAGTATTGGGAGCAAACATATTCCTTGTTCATGACTAATTTAGCTATGCAGAGATCCCAACAGAAATTAGCAAGATGAACCAGAACGACCTCTTGAGATCCCCTCTAGCCTAATTTTCCTATTGTCTAGTCTAAATGCACATCTGATTCACACCCTAAGTCCCATATAAACTTCTCATCTCTTGTGTAAATCTGTTTTTCGAAGTCCACTGATGAGCCATTGCACATAATAATATTACAGAATCATGTTTGCTGTTTTCCCCC
Source organism: Drymodes brunneopygia (assembly GCA_013400955.1). Lineage (NCBI taxonomy): Eukaryota > Metazoa > Chordata > Aves > Passeriformes > Petroicidae > Drymodes > Drymodes brunneopygia. The sequence continues at coordinate 109,926 of VZTZ01011589.1, read as the reverse complement.
GTGGTCCTTCAGGTTGGTGCATGCTGAGCAGCCCACACTATGCAACATGCATACGTTTTGTGTGTTGAAACAGCAGTAAATTCAGGGTGTGGTGTAACCCGCTAATACTTACACAGCTTTAGAAGACAGGAGGGAAGCACTGTGCCCTGTGACAGCTGTGAATTGCCCTCTACATAAGGGACATGTTCCCTTTGCCATACTTTGACTCTGTTCTGCAAGGCAGACAAAGGAACAGGAAGAAGTGTTGCACCTCTTCCAGGCAGAAGGTGTATTCTGCATGAAAAATTGGGCAACAGTGGAGATGATCTGGTTAGCCACGTTGCAGACAGGAGCAAGCTAAAATAAAGCCACTGCCCCTGGCTTTGTTGTCCCTACAGTAGCTATGCTACCTCTGTGAACAACTAATAGATCAATCAAAGTGGAAACACACATGACTTTAAGGGTGCAGTTGTGAGAGTTTCACACTAGTTCAGACAACCTGGGTGGTAATTGGTGCTCTTCATTCTAAGATTCATAGTGAACCTTCTCCAGCTGAAATCATAGGAATGTTGCACCAAATTCAATGGCGGCCTTTAGCAATCCATGTCAACTGAAAATGTGCCATAATAGTAACATACACATAACAGAAAAATCAGGGGGAAAAATAAAAATAGTGGAGAATATGTTACTAGCATGTCCATTTTAGAGATGAGTAGCTGAGTCACAGAGAGATGAGAGCCTAAATTCCCAAAGGCAGGCAGGGAGGTAACTGAGGAGCAAGTACTTGCCCAAATTGGACAGGAAGTCAATAGCAGGGCTTAACTTTGATCTCCTGACTTGCAGTCATCTTATGATGCAACTATAAAATCAAGCCTTTCCCCAGGGCTTCTCAGAAAAGGTGAGTTATTTCTGCCCCTTAGCAGACACTTGTGCAGTTCCCCTGGCTGGACATCACAGAGTATCAGCACCTGCATCTTCCCTCATCCCATGGGAAGGGGCGAGGAGGGCTCCGCGGGAGCACTGCATCCCAGATTCACTTTGTGGGAAGGTTGGACGACTTCTGTGAGAAAAACTGACTGACTTGTTGCTAGGGAACAGTTGGGAGGCATGCTTTTGATCTCCCATATGCTTACTACTAATAAATAAACAAATAACAATAATTACAACAAACCCCAAGCCTGTTGTATCTCCAAGATTAATTAATGATGAAATACAGCTGAAATTCTGTAAAAGAAGGCAGCAAGGTGGGTTAGATTTCATATTTTCCTGCTGTGTATGGAAATGATGGTTGAAATTAACATTTCTTTTTCCTCCTTAAAATTTACCTTTGCTGGATCAGGTTAGTGGGAGGAGTGGGGGAGTATTCCCTTCACAGACAGAGGATGAGCAGGCAGACAGTAAATCTCCCCATGCCAGTTTTACTCTCATCCAGTTTTTCCTGCCTAGTACAGTTAAGTTTTTTAGATACTTTACTTGCATTTCTAATTCAGTTATTCTTCTGAAATTTATTCAAAGGATTTATGCTTATGAAATTATAATATAATGCTGCCTATATGCCAATGAGCTGCAGGCAAAGAAAATAATTTTCTTCAATTTACAGTTATGAGGCTGGAAGAAAATGATGCCTTCTTATCACCTCTTTTTCTTTGTATGCCTCAGTATTTTTTTAAGTCTTCAGAAGGCAGGAGCTGATGATGAATTCTTAAGCAGATCACACTGATAATTGTATTTCAGAACTGTCAACTGTGTGAAGACTGTCCACGGAGGTGTCTCAGTTCACTTGAGCTATTTGTGTCACTGCTTCTCCAGGAACTCAGCCCTCAATAAAACCCAAATCACTGGGGATATTGTTAAGTCTTCTGAAAGGATTATTAGATTGAAGGGAAATTTATGGATGACACTTTGTAACAATTAATCAGGAACTGTTGATGAAGTTAAGTTGGTTCTTTATTCTTGAACAGAAAAAAAAATATGCAGCCCCTGTACAAATTGTCAAATGGCCTATTTTGTCACTCGGTTTGATTAATGGACTATTTGGAGTCCCCAAAAAGTCCTAGTACAAATAAAAAAGAATCATAAATATTGAATAAGCTCACAGCATGGTTAACCTTGACTATGTTTTGGAACATTCTTGGAGAAAACTTTGCTATTCAGAAAATAAATTGCTAAGGGGATTAAAAAAAAATAAAAAAATTGGAGATTTTGGAAAATGTCAGCTACCCAACCTTGTCATCCTGATTAGCCTGTCATGAAAAATTAACTTTAGTTAGCTTTGCAATCAGGTCAGAAACTGCTGGTACAGTACCACATTTTGCAAGTGGGGCTACTACACCTGGTCCACAAGAGGGGCACAGGATGGCGTGGAAAATACTCCTGCTCCTGGTTCTTTGTATGTCAGAGAGTGCTGGGACTGCTAACAGGCTATTATCCTTTTGTACTGTGATTTATGGAAATGGAGCCCAAGGAGTGCTGAGAGCATGGGAGTCAGGGTGCCATAAGGCTGTTTCTGAAAGGTTGGGCGAAAGATGTCCGGTGATCTGTGTATATGCAAATGAGAAGCCCAAAGCTTCAGCTGCAGAGAACACACACACACACACACACACACACACACACACACACGTTCATGGGTATTCAGGACACGCAGTTTCCATCTTTTCCTCCTGCTCCTCTGTCTCTCTATTTGCAACTCTGGCGCCCTCCTTCCCCCAGAGCTCCCCCCTATTGCTTGATGCAGCTGTTTAGTCCTGACAGGTCTGACCAGTCATTTTTGCTAACCTCTGATAGCATCTAGGTCAGCGTGATCCCAAACTGGCCTGCTTTTGTTCTCAGTTAACAAGAAATACAATGCTATTAGTTTAGGCTGGGATTCCACAAAGCTCTTAAACTCCACGTGCTTCACTCCAAGAATGCAAGCAATTCCACTCTTCTCCTTTAGCAGGGTACTTAGGTGCCTGCTTAAAGTTAGGCACATATGAGACATGCTTGGGCTGAATTAGGCCCTCACTGAGGAGAAATAGTGCTATTTTGCATTTTGTTTAGTTGGCCCCTTGTTCCAGCATATGCCAGCTCACTACCCCATCTTAGATGGCATACATGCAATCATGTACTTGAAAGCAAGGCTCAAGTGGGAAGTGGGAGAGTTTGAGAAATCTGTGCAACTATTTCCAATAGCTGTGCAATAATAAACGCTCATTAGATTTTGTTCAATCTCTGAAAGAAACACAGGAATTTGAACAGGGGAATTGTTAGTGTCTCATCACTTTCCATTGGGAGCTATGAATACTACTTTACAATTCATTTTTATCCCCACTGTTCTCCATGATCACAGGTAGCCCTCTGCCTCCCACTGAAGAATAGCACTGCAGGAACAGAGAGGGCTGGGCTAGAGGTGGCACATGGTGCACTGAGCACCTGTCTGGGGAAACCAAGGCGCTGGCTCCAAGGTGCTGGCTCCCTGCTGCCTTCTGTAGCTATTTTGTCAGTGCTGGCCAAAGGGAAATGCTTTTCTGAGAAAGGTCTGCCTCAGGAAAGCAGGGACAAGGAAGTTGCAGAGATGGTTTGGTCCATTTTCATGCTGGTACTTCAAACTGGCCATGCAGAATGTGGGAAAGAAGTTTTCAAAGGCTCTGGGTACCTCTTCAAGGATATGCGACTGAAAGTCTTTTATTAAGTACTTTCATAATTACACAATACTATGGCCTGTGGTTAAAAAAAATCCCATGGACATTACCAGCCTGAACTGGGCTGGGGTGAGGCAGGAGTTTTGTGGGGAAAGTGACAGAGAGCTTCTGCTGAGGAGGGTGCAGGTCAGCCAGCGGGCAGGACTTCCTCCCAGTACTCTGCTTGGTCCACATGACCTCCGTGAAGTAAACACCCCACTGAGGACACCTTCTTGTAGTTTTCTCAGCAAGGTGCAATGTCAAGGTCCTGACTGACAGTGATTGTTAAGGATGGGAAGGGAGGGTGCCAAGAGGATAGAGCCAGGCTCTTCTCAGTGGTGCCAGGCAATAATACAAAAGGCAATGCGCAGAAACACAGAACCACAATGTTGTTAGGGTTGAAAGGGCCTTCTGGAGATCATCTAGACCAAGCCCTCTGCCAAGGCAGGATCACCTGGAACAGATTACACAGAAATGTGTGCAGGTGTGTTTTGAATGTCTTCAGAGAGGGAGACTCCACAACCTCTCCAGGCGGCCTGTTACAGTGCTCTGCCACCCTCAGTGTAAAGAAGTTCTTCTTGTGTTGAGATGAAACATCTTGTGTTTTAGTTTATGGTCATTGCTTATTATCCTGCTGGTGAGCACCACTGTAAAGAGTCTGGTGCTGTCCTCTTGGCACCTGCCTTGGAGATACTTACATGCATTAATGAGAGCCTCTCTTCAGCCCTTCTCTTCAACTGACTAAAGAGCCCCAGCTCCTGCAGTCTCTCCTCATAAGAGAGATGCTCCAGACCCCAAATCATCTTTGTGGCCTTCCTCTGGACCCTCTCCAGTAGCTTCTTGTCTTTCTTGTCTTGAATATTCCAGAACTGACACAGCACTCCAGATGTGGCCTCACCAGGGCCCAGTAGAAGGTGAGAATCATCTCCCTTGACCTGCTGGCCAAACTCTTTGCAATGCATTCCAGGATCCCACACAAGGATACATTGCCAGCTCATATCAACTTATCGGCACCAGGACTCCCAGGTCCTTCTTTACAGGGAGGTGACCATGTACTGTAACAGGTTGCCCAGACAGGGTGTGGATCCTCCCTCACTGGAGATATTCAAGGACCGTCTGGACTCGATCCTGTGCTGTGTGGTCTAGGAGACCCTCCTCGAGCAGGGAGGCTAGATCAGAGCAAGAGGTTGGACCCACTGTGGTCCCTTCCAACCTTACTCATTCTGTGATTCTGTGAATTTTCACAGGAGTTGAGTGATAATTCTGGTAGAATTCCAGTCTTGGTACCTGAAGGAATTCCTGCTGCTGATTCACTTGAGAAAGTCACAGTGGTCCTAGGCAGAGCCACCCAGGGTTGTCACAATAGGCTGCATAAGTGACTTTGGGGTGGGGCTCTTTCAGGGATTCTTGCTGATGTGTTTTGTGTGGGATTTAGACATTTACTAGGTCAGGCAGACTGAGCAAAACCGAATAGACTGTTTAGCTCAGTTGTTGGCATGGTCACAGGAGAGAGAAGAAACTTATGCTCCATTTCCTGAGTCAGCTGAGTCTCTGGAGAACAACTAGGACCCAGAGCCTTCTCTGGATGATGAATAATACCTTCTGTGTCAAATGTAGGTACTGAGAGTGCTTAGATCATGATCTGTTTGCTCCTGTAAGTGTCCAGATGTAAAGCTTTAGGTACTTTGAGGCAGTAGCAACAGGGTGAGAAATTTTGATTCAAATCCCGTGCTAACAGGACTCTCAGGCTGCAGAGCAGTGCCTCTACCCTTTGTGCAAGAGATCCTAGAAAATAAGGTAATGCACAAGAAAGCACTGCAGCTAGAGAGAATGAAAAAGCTTTCAGGTGTAGCAATTATGATGGCCAGTAAAGCACAGGGTGTCTGAGTTCTCCTGCTACATTTAATTTATGGTAAGCAGAACAGCTTCAGAAAGGGGTATCCCTATTCAAAAAAAGACCCTATATTTTTGTGGTTAGGATACTCCTAAAAAGTGTGCATTTCAATCCCCTTGGAAACATGAATTTAAGTATATTCCCTGCCTGCATCTCAGGTAGGTGCTCAGAACACCTCTTTTTCAGGGCCACCAGACTGAGTCCCCCGTGGTACAAGGGAGGGACACCTTGCACACAAATGTCAGCATGGTTTAAAGGTAGACCAGGCATTTAACACCGTTGCAGTACCTGATGGCAGGTGTGTGTCCTGCACAAAAGGACACATTCATGGAGAACTTGTTGCCTGGAGAACTTTACCACTGCTGGAAGAGATGCAGACCTGGTGCCTCCTTGATACTTCGCTGGTAAGAAGTTTGGAGATGTCAGAATTGGTGATTTTTCATTACCTATCCATGGCATGCTTGAGTGGATACTGTAAGGAGTCTTTCAATATGTGAACTCATAGGAAGGCTTTTCTTTGCAGCTCCTTTGGAGCAGATCAAAATGCTTTGTGTTCTAAAATAAACTGTTGCCAATGTCTTTTGTAAAGCTGACAAAAGAATAAGATCAATCTCAGTTCACATTTTCTTCTAATTTTCCCAAACAGACATTAAAATAAAATGCCCTTTACTAAACATTAGGTAGGATTTTTCTTTGATGACTCTCTGCTCCCAAAAGACAGTTCAAATCCAGGAAACATGAGGAAAGATTCAGCCTTGAAGGGTGCAGATTTCATTGTTATTGTTTGCCAGTGGAAGAACAACAATGCATAAAAAAACATGTATACTAAATAACACTAATTGCATTATAAAGAGCACCAGGCATCCTATAAAAACTTGTTGCCTAAATGTGTCTGTAACAATTTATCAGCAAATGATCTTCATGCAAAAGAGCCAAAGCAATTAGCTGGGGGCTGGCTGAGCTCCGCACTCCTTTCACATGCTGTGTAGTAAAAGAGACCACCAAAAAAAAAATCCTGTATATCTCAAAATGCTAGGTCACTGGTTCAGCTGTTTCACTAGGGTCTTTTCCATGTTAATTTGCCATATTTTAGAAAGCATGTTACAGATTATTTATTTTTTTTACCGTCTCTTCTTTCACTGCCCCTGCTATGGTTTGGCTACATGTGCCTAAGAGTAAACCCCCCCGCAGAAGAATTTGCACTAGCTAGAACTGAATCAACAAATAAGTTTCATCTGAAAGTGGACAGACTTATTCTCCAGGTTAAGGCTGATTTTTATTTATTTATATATTTAAGCTTCTTTGACCAACAGGTAAGTAAAAACCTAACTATGATAATGAAATAACATGGACTTACCCTGCCTGTTTCGGTTTTGTTTTTGTGGTTTTGAGTCAATGCTTTCATTTCATGTAACCCTTACACCACCATCTGATTTTGAAGATGTCAAAATAAGAGTAAATGGCAGGTATATGGTATTTTCCCTTTTAAGAGGTGTTGTAATTTTATACACTAGGATAACATCTGTGGACCAAGCCACTCTGAGCTTTGGATAACTGCAGACTGGGAGTATTGTGAAAATGTGACTACAGATTCACTTATACCTCTTTCCAAGAAAATGTATGTAAGTTATAGTGGGTGCTTTGTATTTTTATAGGCTGGAACTGTGTTACTCATGGGATGTGGAGTATAACGTTGATTTTGTGTTTCGACTCTTCAATTCTGTAAATGCAGAGAGAGGAGAAAGCAATTTGGCTCTTGCTCTTCACAGATGGGAAGATATGGTCTTTGATCTTAATGCTAGAACTAGTAATCAAATATTGGTTTCCTGGCTTTTAATGTGTGAATGAGTTGAAAGCTGCTCTTGACTAGGCTAACAAGCCATGTGTAGTGGGTGAATGATGCTTTGTGTAGCTCATTCTCGACACATTTATGGTATAAAACAAATGTATGAAGGTCTTTTGATCTATGAGCTAAGGCTGCCTATGTTTACAGAGACAAGGCAGGAGTATTTGGAGGTCATGAAAAGTATCCATATGCACTGTTGTACCCCTGCCTTTACACTGTTTTTGCTTATCTTTCTGTTAGCTACAGTGCTTTCTGCTAGAATAGTGTTAATATTCACTTCATGTGAGCTTCACTATTATACCTCCCCTGAGTGGATATAGCACAGTGAAATCTTTTAGACCTATGGTGTCTACATTTGGGCTTAGGAAAGGACAGGGCACCTCTTATGGCCATGCAGCTGCACAAAACATGCTTCTTCCCTCTTTATCAATGAACGACACCGAGTGCTCAAGGAATTCAGCAGCTGTATTTTCCTTGGAATTATATGTGAAGGAGGATCCTCCTTCTTGTCATTTTATTTATCATTAACAGCCATTTTAATTTCTTCCCAGCGGCAATTACACTGATATCACCACATCTAAATCAGAAATGACACTGTAGTAGTTTTATTATGTTGACTGGGCATCACCTAATTTTTAAGTGGCATTCTTGCCCCATCATTGTGATTATATCCCTTTCTAATAAGTAATATAAGAAAATATCTACATAATGGGAAAACATACATATTAATATATTCCATGACAAACATGTTAACTTTACATATTAATCATGGTAAATAGAAGTCATGTTTTACATTTTTCCTCTTCAGTACACTGTTCCCTTGACAGCTTGCTTTCCCTCTGGTTCTATTCTTTCCAGTCCTGGTGTACATTCCACTGCCTCTGGTCACCCTGTTAGTTGCAGAAGGAGAAGGCAGGTCACATCCTGGTTAAAAAGAAAAAAAGGAAAAACAATGTTACTGGATAATGTAATATTGCTGCTCTCCTCACTGCATTCAGGTCTGAACGAACGGACTTGAATATGTGCAATAAACATATTGTGTGATAATGAGATTGTTGGTTGAAAGTCATCTTGAAAAGACAAGGAGCAATTAAGCTTGCTTTCTTATACAAGTTAGAATGACAAGATGCCAGTGCTGGTCCCACTCATCCATATAATAGGGTTCTCCTTCCCTGCTTAGCTGTACTGGGGGAAGCAGTTCCTGTCAAACCTCTGCCATGACTCCACCATAAAGCAATCTGCCTTCCTCCCTTTCATACACCATTCATTCTCACACTGGCATCACTGTCCTGATTTCAATTGAGTGCCTGATAGCAAACACCTGTATTAGAATAATTTAAGAATTCAATGCAAAGCCTTCATATAACTGAGTATTTATTTGTATTGGTGTACTCTCTCATCCAATTTTAATTGAATACTTAAAGATGTCAGTGGGGAGATATGCAGGTTGCTCACAAATGCTTAATAATGCGATGTGTGGAGTCAACAAATAATGCACCTTTCTTTTGCTATCTTGAAGATTTAGATAGGATATCTTGGATGCTATTGACAAGGAGAGAAGTGTGGAACAATAGGAACATATGATAGTGTTAGATAACAATAGCTATCCTTATGCATCTTGAATTGAATGATGAAGCCATCAATTAGAGAAATAGCCCTCTGAGTATATATCATTGACAAGATGAATACCAGTACATTGCATTCCTGGATGGAGATCTCAGTGATCTGTAATTCAGAAAGGCAGTGAATAGTATATACAGTCAAACTAATTCTATTATTTTGAAAATCAGAAATCTTTTGCCCATGTTTCTTTGTTTTTGTAGTTTGGGTTTTTTTTAGCTACAAGACTTTCAGATACTGAAGGTGTTTGTACTTTATATTAATATCTTAAACAGTGCTTTCTAAGTTAGTATTAAGATGCCATTCTTCTTCACAGTAAGCATATTTAGTGGACACTTTCAGGGCTTAAAGAAGCATGAGGAGCAGTTCTTTCTAGTTGCTGTCTGGTCTCTTAATTAATTCTTTCACATAGGCATGGGGATCCATTCACAGCCTCTGAACTCTGTTAGAGTCCCTCTCCACAACAAGGAGCAGACCCAGCATACACTCCTTAGGTGTCATAGCCTCTATTTACAACCTGAATTCTCTCATGTTCTCTTTGGAATGTCCGATAGTTTCTGTTCCTTCTGCACCTCCTGGCTTTGGGTGGGTTTTTTTTTTTTAATAATCTTTAGTGTTGTTTATAAAGGAATAGCAACAGAAAGAGTTAAAGAGATGAAAGTTGCATAATAATAAGTAAGGAATTCCCATCTCTTACAGTTTCCAGTTAACAGCTTCATTTCTTTTACTTACATTTCAATGTGTGTTAATATTCCACGGTCAGGGCCAAAATTTATTCTTGGATCTTTACATAGGTACCAAAAGGTGCAGCAGCAGCATTAGACAGTGAAAATGGCTCTGTAGGACAATAAAATAAAAATATGAGGAAAGACTGTAATTAACAGAGTGCTTGACTAACTATAAAACACAAATAATGGAATGAAAATAAGCATTCATGACCATTATCTGTATTATTATTTTTTTTTGGTTGAGTTTTCTTTTAACATGGAGTCCTTTGTGTGAAATCAGCTTTATGATCTAAATGTTTTAGTCGTCTTCATGTTTGTTTGCTTGTATGCAGAAGGTCATTATATTAAAAAATGGATCCTACCAGGCATGCCAGTGATTGTTGCAGTGAAGAATTTCTAGAGCCTTAGGGGATAAAAAACAGTCACTGCCTTTCCCAGAAGCATCTGAAAGGGCTAATAAAGTTTGGTGGATCTCAAATGTATTGACAATATATGGCCTGATGAGGGTAAGGAAAACAGCAAGTAAAAGAAATTTCTGTAGCTTTCCCCCTTCTAAATCTAATCAAATGAAACCACCTACAGGCCAACAAGCATCTTGAGTGCACTTTGCCCTGGAAATAGTGTTGTGTTATCACCCAAAACATAAATAATGCAATAAAAGAAAATGGTTGATGTCTTCTTAATGAGCTATTGTTAAGGCACCCTTCGCTCTTATCTCTTTTCATAGCCTGATGCAAAGAGCAGCATCCAGTGGTCGAAAGCACATTTTGAGTGCTGCTAGGAAAGTACAAATGAGAAAACAGGTTTAATTATACTGCTTACTGCATCTAGAGGTCCATGTGGTTTGACCGGCTGTGTTAGGACACCGTGTAATTTGGAGGGATTCTCTGTGTACTGGCACCATAAATGTACTGCTATCAAAAGGATGGTTAATAATCTAAAGTTGGCTGTTAACATTGCTGGAGCTGGTGTCTATAATTTCAGTGAGTGACCTGAATGACTCTGCAATGAAAGACTGAAATGTCACTCTCCTCTTTTACTTTGTTTGCCTTGAGCAAAGACTGCTCCAGATTGTGTACATCCACCAAGGTCCAAATGATGAAAGGGCAGTGCGTAAGCGTGGATTCAAGGCTCAGCTAAATCTCCCTGCTCTGGCAGAATAGTAGGGAACATGAGGAAGAGGGCATGGGTGAAAAATAAGACAACCTCCTCTGGAGCAGCTTCTACTGTGGCTATCTTTTCCCATCTCTGAGCAAGTAAAAGCGAGCCTGGCTATAGGGACCTGGCTCTCCCTTGCTCTCTTAGCTGCCAGCCACAAGTAAATCAGACCTGATGCCTATGGCTAAAGGCAAAGCAAATGGTTTCCATTATCCAGGTATTTATTTTGCACCTGCTTCTGTGACATCTGTGTAATAACAGTTACATATGACAAAAGGTAGTCTGACCTGACTTCAAGTATTTCATTGTTTTGTTTCATTGTGCTGAGTGAGCAAGCACGCAGAGGACTCATATTCTTCATAGGAGGTATAATTGTAGAATCATTTAGGTTGGAAAAGACCTTTAAGGTCATCAAGGTGCCATAGACCATCCAGCTGAGACACCTGTGGAGTGGCAAGTGCAAAGACCTTTGCTGTCAGGAAATCTTAAACCCTTGTTTCCGATGTGCCTCGTTGGTACAGCTCAGATGCAGTAAAAGGAGTAAAATACTATCAGTAAATTTCAGAAAGTTCAGTATTTGCATTTCATTTGGAAACCTATGACATTTTGGCATATTTTCACTGGAAGGCCAGAGTAAGGCTGATTGAAGATCAGTGTTGGCATTAAAATATACAAGGTACAGAGAGCTAGTGCGCCTCAGAGCAAAGCCAGCCTGCCAGGCACAGAACCAGGGCAACCCTGGGACAGAGAACAGGACTGTTGAAGTTGGTGTTTTTTTAAAATACAGCATTGAACAAAGAGATTAAGTCACCCACAACGCTCTGAAACTGTATCTTCTTGGAGTGGCATAGGTTCTTGGAGCAAATATGCTTGTTTTCGGACCTTTGTTCATATTGCTTGATGTACAAGTCAGAACTGGGAGTTGTTCAACCTGTCCATTTACTGTGCGGCAGATAGGAAAGCACCGGAACAGCACCATTCTCTGTATTCTCTCTGGTACAGTATAGCTAGTTTTCAAGGACCAAGAAACTTTTCCATCATTTGGATAAGCGTGGATGTCAGTTGTACTGTGGCAAAATTATGACGAGAAGCTCCAAAAAAATCTAAGCCTGAATGACCATTCCCCTCCAGCCATCATGAAGGCACTGTCAACATTTTGTTTACTGAAAATGTTAGAGGTACTGTTTCCATTTACATATGACTGGTAAAGTTCTGGCTCTATTTCTGGAAGCAAAGAAATAATTGCTTTCACCTTCCCACCTTGCATTGTCTCTAATTAGTTGAAAATGTGACATAACACCAGGAAGATGGAAGAAAATAATCTAGAAAGCAAGGACACTGGAATTAGTGCTCACTGCAGTCTCTTTGTGAAGCAATTCTCTTAGATTTAGGACTGTATCTGATTTACATGGGGGGGAAAAGCCTAAACTCATCTGAGTGAAGCACAGACTTTGGCTTTCCTCCAGTCACCTGAACACACCACTACCAACATCCTTTTGTTGCCCCTGCTAGATACAGCCCTTGTCTCTACGGCATCTTTTATCTACAGCCCATCACTCATCTTACAGGGTTCTACTTCATACCACGTGATCCACTGATGAAATGTTTTGTATTGCTACAATTTCAAGTTAATGGAAAAGGAGGAATATTTGGCTCTTTCCTCTTTACAATGTGTGTTTTGTGACTGCTGAACATGGCGGCTTTTCACAAACAAGAAAGGAAGAAATGCCAAAGAAGTTGCCTCATCACATTAACAGCATGAAAGGCATTGCAAATGAAATCACACTGGTGGAAAAAGACCTTGGTGGGTTGTTTTGGGTTTTTTCCCCCACGTAGCTAGAAAAAATCTCGCACATTGAAAAGAAAAAGTGCCTGTTTCTGTGGTAAAATGTAAACTGTATATATTTGCCATAAATCTACTCAAATTTTGTTGCAGAGCATATAGGCAAAACTCTGTGCTGTTTTAGGTTTACACACATTATAAGACAACTTGACCTACCCCCTGCTGAAAAGGGAGAGAAAAGCTTGAAACACTTGCAGCAGTTTATAATCTCTCTATTATAATTTTCACCCTTTATTTTTCTGTTGGGAGTAGGGAAGGAGGCAGACAGAAAGAAGAAGGGTGGAGAAGATAGTTATCAAGTAAGTCAGGATTGTGACTTACAGGAGTGAGGGGAAAAGCTGTTTTCTGAACTAGAATGGACAATTATCTGTTCATCACAGTCCAGTTCATTTAGAGAAGAATACCTGGGAGCTGGAGTGTTGCCTTTTTAGCAGTTCCTCCAGAGCAAGGTTTGCTTTGCCAACACCCATCATCCCAGAGGCAGAACTTACAAAGCTGCTGCCATTGGCACCATAGCTCTTACATCATTGACTGCAAACACTGAACTGAATTTCCCAAGACTTTGGGAGTTATCTGGAGGCCCTGGGAAATTTCACTACAACTTGAGGTTAGGCAGGTCTGTGCGTTAAAACTGTTTTTTCCAGCAGCATGAACACACACACAGAAATAAGAGCCAGGTTCTCCTCAGAGACTGTTTTTACACTGTTTCAAGAGCGTTATTCTTGTTCCTCATTTACATTCCCAGGAGAGGAAATCGACTCAATATCTCTCTTATTTGTAGGCACTTGTGATAGCAGATTGAGGTTTCCCAGCTCAGTAAGAAGTCAAATGATCCAGCAACTGACTCTGCATCTCGATTACTGAGGATACAGGAAAAATAATGTATTTTATCCACTTTCATCTGGCTACTCTTGCCACACCTTATGCAGGGAAGAAAGGTATATTATGCTGCTTGTATACAGGGGTTATTTTGGAAGTAACACAACCCAAGGAGAACCCCTCATTAGGGCTTCAATGAGGGATTACACATAGGTGTCAAGGGGCAAATAAGCCAGGCGTTTTCAGCATTATTCTTGTTTAATGTTATGAAATGGCTTTCAAAACTCTGGATGCAAATAAAACTTTCCAATAGGCTGCCAGGAGCAGTCATGCCAATAATGCCATGCCAGTGTGAATGAAGTCGGAGTGTTTTTCTTTGTAGCAATCAGACATGCCACACAATGCATTTCTGTGGAGTTCTCTTTCTTGGGTGGTTGAAATCACTTGGCTGGCAGCCTCATGCCTCCCAGCTCACCTGAGGCATGCTGTAATCAGCCAGAACTGCGCTGCATGTCATGTCTTACTGCTTCCAGAAAATATACAAATTTCCTTTCCTTCTATTCCCTTTGTGAATGAGTCCCTCAGGGGTATGGTTTTAAGACAGCGCACAAGAAGCCTTTGCACAGATCCTCGTAATGCATAATGAGATTTGTGTGCCTGCCTACTTTCCCCGAAAATGAATCCTAGAACAGCAGAAGTGACTTGGTCTGGCACTCACTTGGTCCTTTTGACCTCCCTCTTGTGACAGAAGAAAAAGACTTCCCCCCTCCTTCTCTTACAGAAAGCCTGCAGGGTAGGTTTTTATGATGTGCTGTCTGGTTTTGCAGTAAACAGAGACATTTCTTGAGGTTTTTAGAGTCATCAGCTCCAGTTCTAAAGAAAGATACAGTTGTTCAGCACTTCATGGGATAAACTTGTCTTAAGAGTACAGGTGCAATGAGTCTGCATGTCCTTTGACAGAAGGCTTAAATGCAGAGTTTTTGCTTCAAAATGACATCAGAAAACACTGTAAGTCCCAGAGAGCTAACTGCTTGACAAGTAGAAAAGTGTCACCTGCAGAATACTTGCCAAGAGCTCATGCTCTTCCAAGGCTTTTTTTGTTGTTACTGCACCCTGCAGTATTCAGTGAAGTGGCTCAGTAAAATTCCCCTACAAAGACTCATGTAAACGTCTTGTACACAGCCCATTTTTAATGTTTTTTGTAAGACCTACAAAAAAAGCCAGAGAAAGAACATGCTATAAACCACCACCAAAACCTCTGGGCTGTTATGGATTGTGCGAAGGTTTCTTGCAATCTGCCAGGATCCATGCTGAGCGCCTGGGGAACTGAAAACTGCTCTTGTCCTGTGATAAGGGCTTTACATGAAGCAGGCTTTGCTGGAGGCACAGCAACTTACAACTTGTGTTGAACCAGCACTGCCAAAATGCTCCTTATAACCAGCATCAATTGAAGTGATGTCTAAAATGCTCCTGCCCTACAACCTAAGTAAAGAATGTGAGTTTAATGGGGAAATATACATTGGAAAGTACAACTGAGATCACGGTATTGTGTGCCTAGGCCATGAACACAGAATTCTGTTCTCTCACTGAGAATCAGCAGGCTGTACCTCACAATTTCTTGAGTTTTGCCTTGGGCCTGGTCTAGATGTACTTTTGCAATAGTAAAACAGAGCAAGTGCAGTAAGTGTTTACCCCCTCTGACGTTACCATTTCATCTGGTCTAATAAGATCCAGCTTTTATTTATGTGCGTATCTGCGCCTGTGAGAGGCAGGAAGAACACACCAGCTGGGGAGGGAAAAGGAAAAAGAAAAAGAAAGCATTCCTGGGTACCTACCCAAGGAGTTAATGCATTGGGGCATATGAGAAGGAGTTAAAACACTACACAGGTACAGATCCTATGGCAATTACAAATGTTAGTGAAATAAAAACCAGAAACAGGAAGCCAAAAAACAGGTCCCTAAGGCAGGCATCTGTCTTAAATGATATCATTTGTCAAGTTTCCAGCATTTTGTGGTTGTGAACACAAAAAGAAGTTCTGTGTTGCACTAAGGACATTACATACTCATTAGCTGGAATGTTCCTGAAGTACATAATACAGGATTTTCATTTAATAAGAAGCAGCTACTTGCAACTGCATTGCACATAAAATAAATTCTGGGCATGCTAATTGCCATTCATGGATGTTCTACCTAATTTTTGACAGGTTTTTCTTCCCCTTCCCCCTTAGACTACACTGTAAAAATTGTAAGCAGAATGCATTACTAAAGTTTTAAAACCTTTGGAGAATATTTTCTTATTTCCAAAACCTGAATTTCCTCAGTCATGAATGACAAAGGTTTTAACGCAGATATTAAAGAACAAAAGGAAAAAAAAACCAAGTTATCTACAGGAATATTGTAGCAAGAAGTGGAGTAGTAAGAAGGCAAAATACATACACATACATATACATGCATGTCTCTTGGTACAATAACTCTCCAAGTCATTCCCCCCCTGTCTCGAAGAACAAACCTAGCTTTAATTAATTGGTTTAGTTCCTCTATCTGAACCCTATTAGTGCATTAGTTTTAATTAATATATAAGCTTCCCCCTCACTGCCCTGCCAATGACCTTAAGCTTCACATGGTAGAAAAGCCACTTGCTGTAGAATAGAAAAGTAATTTATCCACCATGATTGTTCAGCCCTGGCCCCTCTGTAAAACAGCAACTGACAATTGTGCTGTGTTATGGATGGTACATTTGTGGTGTGTACAATAGTGTGCAGAGCATCAAACTCACTTCCCTGAACACTGCAGGCAGGATTTGAAAAGTGATCATAGAGAGAAGCGACCACTTGCTGAGTGATGTCCCTCCATTTCCAAATCTTTTTTTTCCAAGTAACTCCTCCCATTTTTTTTTCCTCAAAAGAAAGATCGGTGTTGTTTTCTCAGCTTAAGTAAGAGCAGTACATAGTTTTCCATTCATAAAAGTATGTCATAATAATAACAATGAAAAAAGAGGTTACATTGCTTTTATTTTACCTGGGATTTCCCTGCTTCTTTCCACAGTTCAGGATTTAGCATATTCCCTCAAAACATAATAAATTTCTATTCTGTAGCTTAAGGGATCCATCAGTTAAAATGTTAGTCTTTCATCTTTATTACCCTACCATTAAAATGAAAGAAACCGGGACACACTTCAGTTTAGAAGAAGCAATTTAGTTGGTAATGTCCTTACTACTCAAGTCTTTACAAAGAGAGAAAGTGCATTATTGCTTATATTTCACACATCTATCTGCATAAGAAGCAAGTAAAGCTTTCAGACACATATGATATTAAATTTAATAATATTCTTTGATTAGATTATTTTATTACAACATTTTTCCATTACCAGTCATTTCCCGTACACATTTACATTCATAAAACCTGAAGGTTTTTCTTTGTTTGTATGTGTTTATATGTATTCATAAAGCAAGGAAAAGATTTTCTGGTTTGCTACAGCTGTTAGATTCGAAAAGAACAGATTAATAACTAGCCACCACGTAGGACTAGGTTTTCTTGTACACTGCACCAGTAACCCTTTGCTATAATGAGGACACAAAGAGGCTCACATCAGGCTGCTCCTCTTCTTCATAACTCAAAAGCGTCACAGTGGCAATAGCCTCTAGTGCTATTTGTCTTTAGTGCAGTTGTGACACTTCGGCATGATCCATAATTTGGCAGCTATTTACCGTGACATTTCCCTTCAGTGCAGCCATAACATTCAGTGAAGCCATTATTTGGTTCCATTTACCATATAAATTGTATTGTCGTGCATGCATGCTAGCAGCTACATTAGGTACCTGAAAATGAGTAAATCTTGTAAAATAGATACTAACAGCTATTCAGCAGAGAAATTTCTTTACTCCTCAGACAGAAGTAGGAATATATATAATATCTGCAAACACTACTGCAAACTTTTCCTTGAGAGATTGCAATTATCTGTATTTACATGACACAGCAGTTATTCATATCCACTTACTAAATACACACTTTATGTGTATATACATTACACGCATTTGCACGCACACAAACATACAGCAAACTACTGCTTGGTAGAAACCCAACTTAATTCAAAAAGGCATTAGGAGAATCCAGCATAGCAATTAAGTAGGAAGCATATCTGTAAAATGTGCTGAGGGTTGCAAGCCAAGAGAGAGCGAGTGAGTACGTGTGTGTCCGTGTGCGCGTGCGTATGCACACATGTGACAGACTCAGGAAAAAAGCCAGCTCTTCATCTAGTTCTTTGTTGTTTTTCCATGGAAGCATATGTGTGTAGGGAAGGGAAATTCGGTTATTAACCTCAGCAAACAATGCCAGATTCCTCTGTAGCAAATTCATTTAGAAAGGTAAAATTAGGATGTAGTGCTAGCAACCACATCTCAATGAGCTGCTATTATTAACAGTATTATTATTTAAATCCCTGCTCTCTACATATAGTATACTTAGTACTTCCAAGGCAAATGTATTATTATTTTTAATCATTTAAGTCCCCACTGTGCACACAGCTTTTAATACACCTTTTTTGCAAGCATATTAAGTGTATTGTTATTAATCCCTTGCTGTGACTCTACAGTATTTCTTTTCCTTGTATGTTCAATGTCCTATCATCATTTAAACCTCTCAGTGTGTGCATGCCATATACATTTTCCTAGCCATCTAATATTTAAACATTATTTAAATCCATCACAGCTTACTTATTCAAAGTCAGCCCTGCTCCCACAACTGTAAGTTTGCAGAATATACTTTTAAATAAAGAGAAGTTGGGTTTTTTGCCCCTGCTGCAAGCCAAAATTTATTATGAAACTCATCAAAAAGGCCTTATCTGCGTGTTAAAGAAATACTTTCCACCCTCTCTCCATTGATAATGCTCTCTTTCAGCAATTTAGCATAGAAGTTGTATCCTTAAAAACAAAAATTACTTCTTCATTCCATATTCATTCACAGAAGAGTTATCATGCTGATTCGGAGATATCCCTTCAGCTTAACATAGGCATTTGATGAAAAAGACAAGCCCAGTGACCATAGCCTAACCTAAACACCAAAACGGCTATGAAATTTGAACACTGGCTATCCAAGTTATGAATAAAACAAATGTAAACCTATTATTAATGCTATGATCACTATGAAAGTGCTAAACAACAATCTGAAGCCAAAATTAAAATTAACAACATGATGTATCTGAACAGATACGTGTGAAACTTCCAAAGGTTCCTCTTTTACTCTATTTTGATCAATGAAGAAGCCTGGGGCAGTTACATTACACAATGCCATATATGAAGTAACATATTAAAAAGAAAGTAGAATGTATGTCCAAACAAAATCGTGTTACAGGAAGAATTTCTTATGACAAAAACATATGGAATTCACTGCCTCAGAAACACCAAATCTATTGAATTGACAGTGATCAACACATCTGAAAATTGGGCCACTTGGATGGGTTTGGCATTTGACTGCAGGAATTTAATTTGAAAAAATTGTTACTCATGCAACTCTTGTGTTTGTATCACAGATGTAACCAATTGTATTTTTTTTTTTTATATTTTGCCACAGTATATCCCAAACAAAATTGGTTTTTTAAGATGTATTTATTGACAAGGACTTCACCTTATCCCTGAACAATAAAAGACATCACATGACTAGGAATAAAATGCTGAGAACTTTGCATGCCCTGTATGGTACTTGAGTGTTTGCATCCTTCTAGCATTCAGCTGGAAGGTCAATATACCTTTCTAATTATGCAAACACAAACACAATATTTGTATTATCAGAGATAAGAGAGGAAATATGTTTCTAACAGCAAATCTTACTTAAAACAAAAATCATGGTGGTTTGATGCTCACCTTGAGTAAAAGAGAAAAATGGTAACAAAGACTCAATCCATTCTGTCTTTCCTCAAAATCCACCAATGTGAGACTAAACCTAGTAATCAGGCATGGATCAAGAATGCACTAAATCAAAATTAAAATTTTTTTTCTGTCTGCACTGCTGAATAAAATGCATGTTTTCCTATGTTACAATCAAAAATGTTGTGTACAGTCAGTCCTGAATAATGGCCTAAAATTAAGTTTACCCTGGATTTTTTCCCTTCAAGTCCTAGATATTATCAGTCTATCATTATGTTTGTTATGAAGCATATGATCTTAGGAAATTTCCATCTCTTCACCTGCATACAAATGAATGTAATTTCAAAAGATGTGGCAAAATTGGCCTTTAAGATCTTAAAAGTTTGCTATGGAAAAAAGATGTAGAGCAAGCAGTTTCAAGTATTTTATTGTTCTGGAAAATATTACGCTTCTCGCTGGAATTCCCACTGTATGTACCATTAATAATATCCACTAGGTGAGGAAGAACTTTTTAAACTTTACAATACTCTTTAACTGCACACACTAGAAAATCCATGGCTGAGCATCAGTACCTGCACCAGGTATTGTGACTACAGATTTAAAATGGTCCTGCTGTTTGTAACACAACTTCTGCAGAAGCAGCATTTAGTAAAAGTAGAAGTAGCAGCCTGATTATGGGAAGTCCCCTCAAGAATGATCAGTCAAATAACTCTGCAAAACCGAATAACCGAAAAAGAGCTAGTCAGCAAGAAACATATAAATATGAATAAATGCCACAAATATTTAAATAGCTTTTAAAACTTTATTTAATCTTCAAGAAATATACAGGGACTGAACACACGTGAACATGGCTCAAAATCCCACTCCAATAATCTTTAAATACTGACTAAAGAGGAGACTGGAAACAAACAGTAACAGTGGAAAATGAAAAGGAAACAAAATGAAACTATATTGTAACTTGTAGTTAAAGCTTTAAGAGAAAATTGCACAGTTGCTTATAGTTATGAAAGACAGGATTGAAAAAAAAAAAGTCAAGTTGCTTAATATTACTGACATGTAAGAATTGGAGGATAAATTTCCCTGTGTAACCAGTCAAGGAATATTACTATGATCCATGATGCAACTGAATTATGATTATCATGTTTGTGACAGAAAATCAAGAGCATTTTTTTCCCAGAAACTTCAAAAGATTAATAGAGAAACCCAAAGATACAACTCTTTACTTATTCTTGTTCTAACAATTTTATTTTTAAATCAGGGAATCAAAATTGTTGAAAGATTTTTTTCTTCTGAGCTGAACTACATGTGAAGTATTATCAAATCAGACTGACAGACTAAATCTGTCTCTGCATCAAGACTTATTCTGTCAAGAACAATGTTCTTGTCTCACGCTAACCTAAGTGACAGTATCAAACACAGGCCCATTATGTTCCTGCTACAGCCACTGATTTAAACACTTTTAAGAAAATAAAAACAAAGAAACAAAAAACTCCCAAAACCCTATCTCTTTTTATTAACACTTTAATACTGTTTTTTAATATAATATCCATTACTAAGCTTAAAAAAAGAAATTGTTTCTAGTAAATCTGAGGCATAAAGTGCCCATTTTCTCTCTTCTGATTTATATCATTGTTCTGTTTTTACAGCTTACTGTTGACAGAGTGAGGTAATTCAACTACAATTTTTCCAATGTTTTTTCCCATGTACATGTAATCTACAGCACGGAATACAGATTCCAAGCCAGTGAACTTGCCCTCCGGAGACATGTCTCCAAAGTCCACCTCACAAACCAGGTCTCCTCTTTCATACAACTTAAGCAAATGCTGCAGAGCCATTTTGTAGTCAGAAAGGTAATGGTTCAAGAAGAAACCCCGGACGCTGGCAGACTTCTTCAATAGTTTTGCTGGCAATAACTCTGCTTTAATGGGCTGGAGGCCAGTGGGGTTTTGGTAGCCAGCGATAAACCCAATAACTATCAGGCGCCCTTTGATAGCCAAGGCATTGAGAGCCAAGTCAAACATCTTTCCCCCAACAGATTCATACACCACATCCACACCTTCGGGGTAGTCCTTCCTAAGCACAGATTCAACATTTTCAGTTTTATAGTTGATGGTACGGTCACAGCCAATGGATTTCAGAAAGCCACCCTTTTCATCACTGGAGCAGGTTCCGATTACATGGCATTTTGCCTTCTTTGCAAGCTGCACAGCGAACTGGCCCGTTCCTCCAGCCGCTGCTGTCACCAGAACCTTCTTGCCTTCAGACAGGTCTCCCAGCTCTTTCAAACTGAGGTATGCAGTTGCGCCACTTACCATTAAAGTGAGAAACTCGGGTTTCCCTGAGGGCAGAGGGACTGCTTGTCTGGCAGGCACAACTGTGTATTCAGCAAAGGAACCTGCTTTCACGTAGGCCACAGCTTGACCCAGTGTATAATCTGCACTAGCACTGAGTCCTAACGCTACCACTTCACCGACACCTTCAAAGCCTATGTCAAAGGGGGGCTTAACTGAGGCGTCATATCGACCAGCTGAGTAGTTTATATCAGATGCATTAATGCCGACAAATCTAGAAGAAAACAAAAATGCATTAACGAGATTTACTCCTTACCAAGTTTTCATTGTACGAGAAACCTTCAATTCAAATTTGCGGGGTAAGTACAAGATTTGTTCTGATTATCTGTATATCTGAATAATGAGTACACTCCAAAGATTAGTTTCATCAGGCTTCTGTAGTTTCCATTCTGTTATTCTAGAATTACGGACAAATTTTCTAAATACAAAGAAACAACAAGGAGCTGTACAAAGGAAAACCCAAACCCAAAACAAAATCTCTTATATTTTCCTTAGGTCCACTTGACCAAGCTACACAAGCTGAAAATAAATCTGTAAAAGATTAAAGCATGAAAATTAATTGACCACTTCATACAAGATGTGAAAACACTGAAGAATAAAACATGCAGAGCAGTAAATATGTGGATTCTGGCAACAAATTTACATTTTTGAATATAATAATACTGTTAATGACTAATGATCATATTAACTATCGATGTCATTTGCAAGGTCATGTTACTGTAGGCAAGTACTTTTTAATTGATGGAGTCACTAAAGCAAATTTGCCTTTTGACGTAGCTAATGTCAACGTTAAAATATTTTTCTTTATATAAATTACTTGCAGCACATCAAAACAACCTTGCACAGAAGGAGTAAAATTGTAAAACTGAATATCAAGTCCTACTGACCTCTAACAGGTGAAAATGGATGGCAGTTTTATTTTTTTAGAGAAACAGACATTCTCACAACTTGATTAAGCACTAGGAGATAATGCCTAAAACAAAGTTATGAGCTAGCTCAAAAGCAAAGACTATTTATTTTTTTTAAGTAACTACCTTTACATAGGCTAGAGAAGAGAGACTGGGGAAGGTTCTGCTAACTGGAAAATGCAAAAAAGAAACACATGAAACAGAAAATGCCAGGACTGTTACTACGTGTGGATGTGACAACCTAAAAGGTGTACTTGATACCATGCAAAAGCTGCAGAAGTAAACAAACAGTGCACTTTTAATTGTTGCAGTTAGCAACAAGCTCAATCTGTGTGTGTGTGTGTAGTATTAAACTGCTTGCACACAGAGCGAGAATTAAAACCACGTTGCTCCTTTTGATTTCCTTCATTCTTTACAGCATGGGGAGCTTCAAACTTTCACCAATGTTATGTATAAAAGGACACGTAAGCGTAAACATATCCATGCATAAAACAGGTAAAAGTGACTGTAGCTCTCGGTAATCCTGCCTTTAACTCGCTGCTCTATCCCAACAAAAAAATGCCTACGTCTTGTTCGCAGATACAAAAAATCTTTTATTATCCCGCTTTAAGGTGAATCCCGTACTGGACTGCTAAAACGTGTATAAAAACTGGTAACGGAGTTGCAGCTCTCGAGGCAAACCGTGTCCCTCGGGCGCCAGGCGAGACGTGCCGGCGCTGCCCCAGCCTCCTCCCGCTCTTACACCCCAACTTCTGGGGAGGGGAGCGGAGGCTGAGAGCCCGCTGGTGAGCTGCTCTCGCCCCCTCACCGGCCTCACGGCTTCGCCCAGCCGGGGCTCTCGGTAGCTGCGAGGCCAGCCTGAGCTGCCCGCTCTGTCCCCGGCCCCAACCCGCAAGGGAGGTCCCGGCTCCCCGCTGGGCTCAGCTCCCTCCTCCAATTCGCGGCGCGCGTCCGCCCTGGCAGGACGCGGAGCAGCCGTGCCCTGGGCTGGGGCTGCGCACCCCGACAAGGGCAGGCAGCGCAGCGACACCAGAACAACCCTCGTGTTTTTAACACCTTCCCCTTCTCGGCGCTGCCCGGCGGCGGCCGCAGCACAAAGGCAGGTAGAAAAACAAACAGTCTGAGGACAAAAACTTTGCGTGTGGGGAAGGGTCAAGTCGTGCGGGGGGCCAGGCCCCTGCCGAGCAGGGCTCCAGCACAGGCACCGCTGCTTTTGTTCTGCAGCCGGAGAGGATGCGAACCATCCCCGCCCGGGCCGCACCGCAACTTGTGCGTGCGGCTGCGGGGGCCGCGGCGCAACACGGTGCTGCCCGGCCGCTCCCCGCCGCGCCGGGATGCGGGCTCTCCGCGAGGCTGCGGCGGCCGGGCACGGGATGCCGGCACAGGGCAGGAGCGGACAAAGCCGTGAGCGCTGCCCCGCTGCGCGGGGGACTCGTCCCCACTGACCCCCGCCCCCATCACATTCACGCGTGCACACACACAGACACGCGTGTGCGCGCACCCGCTCCCTCCCCGTCTCTGCGGGGCTGCTGGACCACGGGAAATGATCCTCCCTGCGCTTCTGGGTTCATCATTATTAATCAACACAGCCTGCCGTCTAGCCCTCCCCCCCTATTTTTTTTTTTAAAACCTCCTTTTTATTGTNTCTTTTTTACCAGGATTGTTTAGTCTCTTAGATTCCTTGCACATTAAATCGATCATACGCACTGTCTGGATTAAAACATAGTGTCTAATTTGCCTTGTCATTCCAGTTGACAGAAGTGAGGTGGAAAGATGTGCCTGCAGTTTCACAGATTATTTTGCTTTTAAAAGTAGGAAAAAGTATGAATTACAAGTTGAAGATCAGTTTACTAACTTCTGAGACTGAGGAAAGTAGAGAGCACAGAAGTAACAATTACTTGGGCTGCTAGTGGGTTTTAAGACCCCTTCTAGATCTTTTATGTTGCCTTCATTCACTTTCTTACTTTAAATCTGTTCTTTAATTTAGAAGTTTCTAGTTGAGTTTTGCCCCATACGTTTCAAGATGCAAACCTGAGAGGGGGCGAGAAAAAAGCCTGAGATTGGCTTTTCGCAAAATAATTATGCATATTGAGTCACCCGTTTTATTTACACTCAACAGTGTTGAAACCCCTCGTACTGTTTATTATAGAAAACAGGAAGACACTGCCAAGGGGAAGAAATGCTGCTTTTCGTACCACAACAAAGAGTGAGACACCGAAAACCAGCATCACAGCCTTAAACACAGACAAAACAAACTCATCCAAAACAGTACTACGCAGGAAAAACATTATTTAGACCAAACACCCAGCAGGAATAGCCCTCCACTTTTCCCACTGTGATCCCTTTCATCCCTTGGTTCAAAAAAAGAAACTTTCTCAACCCCTCTTACTCCCTTTTTTGTAAACTTTGTTCCCATCTTCCAGCCCAAAAGTAAATCCTTGCAGGTATTTTGGCAATGAAATGTGTCATTTCATCAAGAAAATCTCACAAATCCCCCAACAACTTTAAGAAGGACCAAACTGTCACAGCCTTTGAGCCCTTCTCCTGCAATAAAACGGAAAATCCTTGCTTTCACACCCGTCCCTCTTTTCCCCCGGAAAACAGGACAAGCGAAACTTAAATGGCTTCATTAAGGATTTATCACCTTTTCCCCTCCTCTCTCTCTCCTACACAGAATCAAAGTTTTAAAAAAATAGCTTAAATTAATTTCTAGTTTTGAAGGATTTTTGAGTAAAAGACGGGTTATTTTTTTTCTGTATAAAAAAGTAGAAATACGAGTTGCTGGCATAGCTCTCTAAAGGAGAAGAAAGTTTCCCCTAACTGCATCTTTTTTAAAAATATCTATCCACATACAGATTTTAATTTCCTATTCCCATAAATCCCAAACCAGATTTTATTGTGGTGAATGAGGATTGTTTTGCATGAAAAGCTCAAAGCAATTAATACTATTCATGGGTGTGACTGGGACTAAAATGAACAAATCTGTAAATGCCCTCTTGGAACCCAAGGCTTTCATTGTTTTGTATTTAATTGTATGCTTCTACCTATTAGAAAATGTATAGTTGTATTTGAGCTTGGTTGTTTCTTTTTTAAACTAAATAGAGTCAGGGACTCAACCTTTTGGGATGGGATAGTCCTTCCCCAGAGTGACAAGAGGGGGAGAAACATTCAGAACTTGCTTCTTGCTGCAGATTGCATTCAGTGAATGTTTTACAGTAATATAATTCTGTGTCTTCTGTGATATTCTTCAGAAAAGAACAGTAAAGAGAGAAGAAACTACACAAATAACACAAAATGCATGAACTCTACACCTAGACTTCATCACTCACCTCTTCCTCCCCGTCATCCCCACTCATGCATGTGTACCAGTAAAGGAACACGTGTGTAACAGGCAGATGTGGTAAAGCCCAGCCATTGCCTGCCTGAATCTGTGGACCAGCTCCTGCCTTTAGTGTGGTACGAGCCCTTTTACCATGAAGTGTGCATGTCCCATGAGCACCCACGGAGCCCACCCAGCAAAGGGAGGGAGGGAGGAGAGAGAGAACGGAAGAGTTACACTGGAATCTGTTTGGGAAAAAAAAAAAAAAGGAATAAATTTTTAAAATTTACAGGAAGGTGGGCAGGGGGGTGGGATGAGAAAGACCCCAAGTGCATGTGTCGGGGGGAGGGGAGCTGAGAAACAAGGATGTCACTCTGCCTTGCATTACCCAAGGAGCGTACTTGCTACTTGTATCTCAAGTCTTTCGACCTCTTCCACAGAAAGGAATTTAACTCCAGACGGATGGCTGTTTTACGCCATTACCGTTTCAGCCATTAGTGGATGCAGCAACACTGTGTTTTAGACTTTTGAGGTTTGGAGGGAATTTTGCTCTCACAAATCCTAGTGGGAGATGTCAGCGTCGAATTAAAGTGCCACAGCAGCTCTCTTGTCAGCTCCTGGAAGAGTCCCTATTCTTTCTCCTTGCCCCTTCTTCACTCCATATTTCTGTATTACATACATGTACCTCACATATACACGCAGTCACACACTGCCTTAGAAGAACTCGCAGCATCGTTCTCAGGCCAACTTAGTGCTGCTTAACATCTTCAAGCTCCCACGGCGAACATGGCAAACTATGTGTTACTACGATTTCCTTGCTTGACAAGAACCTGAGAGCGCTGTTCTCCCCCGTGCCAGTCAGAGTCTGTTCCAAAGTTCCCGGAGTTTCGGCTTCCCCTCGTGAGCAGAGAAATCTCTGAACTTTAAAAGGTTTAGTTCTGGCGCAAGGAAGGACGGCGTCTAGGAAGGAGCCACCGAGAACAAACGCGTTTCATGGAGACAGCTGTGGGGGGGAGGCACGTTTTGTCCTCCGAGTCTTCATTTCACGGCGAGCTGGTCAGCGCGCCGGCCGTGGGATTTACGGTGTATTATGCTAAGCAAAATGTCATGTCCTCACTCTTCACCCGACCCGGCTCCCCTCTAAAAGCCACCACCAATTGCGGGCCCGCGTCCTGCAAGGGAGGCCGAGGGCTGCCCTGCCCCCTCCGCGCTTGGCGCGCAGGGCTGG
>VZTZ01011589.1:37500-70000 GCA_013400955.1 Drymodes brunneopygia | reverse complement strand
TGTTTTCATGTTGTTGATTGACTATATTAATTTTGTGTCGTAAATTAAAACTAGTCAATAATGGAAACAAGACTAGTAATTATCACTCTTCAGATTTATATGTGGCATATTAGTCCAATATTGAGTTTAGTCATTGGTTTAGGGCTCCATCAGTAGAGCACCTGGATGGAAATCCTTCTCTTTGAGGGAATACTGTACCTAAGATGAATTTCTAGCTTAGTGTACTTGCTATTTAACACTGAGCTCCATTTAACTGATTATAGATTCAGTATTTTCATAAATGCAGGGTTAAAAAAAAACCAAACCAAACCAACCAGACCATAACTTGCATACCTCCCCCTTTGTATTTCTTGGAGCAGGCCTTCTACCCAAACTCTGTATTTAACCTTTAATTTGTTTTTATTTTTATTTCTCCTAGTGTTTCATTTCTTGATTTGCTCTTGTTTGTTTGCCACAGTGCTGCAGCACTAAGCATTTTATTTTAGTTGATGGACGTTTTTTTTCTTCCATGGCTATTGTATCTCTGTGAAATTTAAAGCTAATATGAACAAGAAGCTTCCTTTCCATTCTGAAAAAACCTAGAATTGACTTAATTATTTTAGATTTCTAGCATTTCTATTTCTCGGTGAATTAGAGTGGAATACTGGATTTTTTTATTGTTGTGATTGCAGTGCATGCTGCAGGAAAATAGCCAAGTAGAATCCCTCTAAGCTAATAGTCACAGTGCTGCTTATCATTGTCTCTGTTTTCCTCTGTACAGCAGGGCCAGTTTTGACCACTAAAAGAATTAGTAACTGTGTGAATGTCTAGATTCATAGTGCAATTTTTTGCTTTTTGACATAAGCCACGGTTTTAATTTTTTTTTTAATTATGTTTTTCCTAATTTAAAAATACTCATTTCATACTCAGGTTTTTGTGGTTTTTTGGGTTTTTTTTCCTCCCCCCTCCAGTAATAATAATCACTATTATTCAAATGTACAAAATGAAAGGTAGTGAATGAAAAGAATGAATGGTTTCCAGACTGGGCCTGATCCAAAGCCCAAAAGAAGTACGTGAAAGAGTATGCCATTGACTTTCATGACACAGGACTTGGGCCATGACGTCCTGTAAAGTATAGTTGTGTAGTAAGATGTTTTTTTATTGTTTTAAATTTTAAAAAGAAATTATTTACTATTTGCAAGGAACCTCTATTACTGAAATCAAAAGATGTTAATTCAGTGCAAAAGAGTGAATGTGAATTTTGACATTCAGTTTTCAAGTGCTAGTGTTTGTGTTTTGGATTGTTTTTAAGTAAGAATGTATTTAAATTATTCCTAGGTAGATATTGTTAAGACAGTACAATGGACAGAATAAAAGAAGGAGCTCTTTGCGTAATGGTTAATAGGTCTTTATTGGCAAATCATCAGTATTGCAAATGTCATAGTTACAGCTCAGCTTTAAAGTATATGAATTTAAAACCTAAGTATTGTGACTAATATTTATTTCAAAGTACAGAATGTGTCACAGCAGTAGGGCATCCTATTATTAATGCAGTAAACTCTTGCTGTAGTAATTTTTGGTATGAGGTTGCTGTGCTCAAGTTCCCAGCTATATAAAAGTAACAGTGAAACATGCCTTTTTCCGGCTGTATCTTGCTGTAACATGTGAAATGACTCGTTCCCAGGAAGAGCCATATGGACAAGTTGTTCCATATTAAACTACCACAGTATAACTTCGAGCTGGCCTTGTATGCTATAAAGTCGCTATTTAAAACACCAATTTTAAAGACTGTTTTCAATTCTCTTTTACTTTTTAAATCAAGTCAAGGCATGGCTTTTCCAAGTAATGTATTCAGGTTGGAATTTCTTTATTTGAAAAAGTTCATGAATTCTTACCTGCTCTTTCATCACTATGATGCTGATGCTTTGCAAGGATCATGTCTGGGTCTTGCTCTATTTAAAATATGCTTTGCACTGCATGCAATTGCATACTATATTACATGAATCTACCACAGTTTTTTTCTCTGATGGTGCCAGCTTATATTCCAGATCTTAATTTCACTGAAGGATTTTGCATAGATCCCACTTACTTCAAATGTAAGAATAAAAGCTGCAGAGGAGTCATGTTAATGCAGGCGGATTTGTGCAGAATATGATACATAGCCAACATGTTTTCTTCATGTTTCCTTTCCTTTTTACCCTCAAAGAGGCACCTGCTGCTGCAAAGGAGCACTGCAGTAGCTTCCAAATCAGGAACATTCACTTTCTATGCTTGCAATAGTTTTTTTTTCCCTACTCTGTAAGTCACTGCTGAAAAGCCTTTCTGAAATAAAAAAGCAAGCACAAGAATGACATTTCAGGGTAATCTCTTTTTGCCTTAGCCTCTGGTAGGTGAAAGAAAAAATGCCTATGCATTTTCAAAACAAAATGAAAAAACAACATTTGCTGTTAAGTTTTGTATTTTAAGTGGCCTTTTTTTGGGGAGAGGGAATTCCCTAGCCTTAGTTTATCTTTACTAGAATATCGGTAGCTCATGTGTAAGCTTGTGTTTTGTCCTTTTTGTTTTGGCAGTGGTTTCCAGTTGAAAAGAAGAGTGAACTCCCAGTACTCTGCCTTTTCCAAACCTCTAGTTTGTAGTTGTACTTATCATCAATATTGCAGGCCCTGACACTCTGCAGCACTGTCACTGTATATACTGTGAAGGCAGTAAAAATGAGCACTAATCAATCTTTCAGGGAGAAGCAATGAGCATTAGAAGGCCACTATCCTGTGACTAAACACACCCCTTTTATGGAGTGTTGGTGCTAATAAAGGACAGCTTATTACTGAGGCAGAGACCAAAGCTTGGGTGAGGTCAACCATGACTGGCAGTCATCAGTCATTCTTAATGATACTTTTTCCCGTGCTTTCTAAGGGATTCTGAGCAGAGTGCAAATCATTTGGGGTCATCCATAGTTCATGTACCCACAGATGGCAAAGGTTTTGAAAGACTTTAGTTTAAACTTGGGTGTCTCTTTTTTTTTTTAAACGTTTCTCAAGTAGGCAAAAAACCTCAAATAAAACAGATTTTTGCTCATTTGGAATGTTGTATTTTCTTTCACTGTAATAGATGTTTTACACACTAGAGTGCTTGTGCATTATAAAGAACTACATAAATTTATTTTTACGACGTCTGTCCTCTTTAATTATTACCTTTGATGTCTATTGGTGACTAAAGAGAGCTTAACAGGATTTCTCTCCCTTCTTAAATTTCGCAAAGTAAAACTCAGCCAGTCCCTGACAGATGTCTGTTCCTCACCTTCAGGATTATTTTATAAATCCCTTTCTGATGAGCGGAAGTGTCAAATCAAGGACAGGTCATAAAGTAAAAGTATAAACCTTTTAAAGAGAGACCTTGGTAATATATAAACATTTTGCACACTATCTGAAATTTTATGGACTTTAAAAATGGTATTTTAGCAATAGGAAGGCAAAAGTTTAAAACGCCAGGCAGTGTTCACATGTTTTTACATACACGCCATTTTCTTGCTCCTTATCTTTCTTTCTATAGTCATATTTTACATGTTTTGAGAAAATAGCTGTACTCTCTGTAGGGGCTGTCACTAAAGTTTGGGTTTCAAAGGGTCTCCATATTTCATTTACTTTGAAATTTGTGCTCTTTCCAGTCGTTGTTTTTAAATTCCTCAATTAAGCTCTCTCTGCACCACCTTGAAGTTAGTGAGTGGGTATATTGCTGCTGTGATCTAGACAACTGCTGTCATTTTCAGATGGTTGAGATTATCTGAGATTTTACTTGAGCGAAACTCTTAGTTTATTTCTAAAAGCTGAGGTAAACTGGATTTTTTTTTTTGAGTCTACTAGGAAGTCCACACCACCATGTAAAGAAATATTTTACTTTACAATAGTACATTACTGTATAATACAAAATCCTGGTGGCAGGTTGGGAGGGCAAGGGAAATGTGTGCGGTTAAATGTATATACATACATTTATGCATATGAAAGTGTAGAGACTAAAAATTGACTGTAACTGGTGGTGTAATTTTTACTGTTACAGATGACTTGAATTTTATTTTCCTCTTTGTACTGTTAAAAAGCCAAGCATGTACAGCATGTGTAAACGGAAGAATGGACTTTCGCTTGATTAACATTAAAAGCTCATTTGTTTCCTGGTGTGTCTGTACAGCACCGAGCAATGTAGGACCGTGTCCCATATAGAAACATTTAAAAGTTTCCACGTTTTGTTGTATAAAGTTGTAACATGCTGAGGGGAAGGGCAACAAGGTAAATATTTTTTTAAAGGTCACAGGGGTTTTTTTCTACAGTGTTTTAGTGGCTAGGAAAATTGTCTCATGAAGTCCTTCATGGTTGATGATGTGAATGTTCTCTTTCCTCGTTGGGATTTGTGTCTTTTTTGTGTCCTGCTTAAAATCTCCAGTCAGTTGTGTGATACCACAATTAACACACCATGTCCGAGGCTTCAGCAGAGTTAGACAAGTCATTGGTGAACCAGTGTGATTGGTATGTCACTGGAAATTATATAAAGCATATGGAAAGTAGTGATTGACAAACATTTATAAAGTGGTCAAGCTGATAGCAGTGCTCATTAAGGCCTGAACTGGGGGGGGCCCTGTTGCACTTTTGTGAGCCCCCATCCCTGTGATGCTCTCCAGTAATTGCTGGTGCAAACACTAGCAATGCTGGAAGGCAGCTTACCTGGTGCGAGGAGCATGAACCAGCAGCTGGCTTTGTGCAGGCACAGGGATGCACCATGTACAGCCCAGTGCTGTAGGTCAGGACCTGGAGCTACGATTCATCCAAGAAATATTCCTGTTCCAGGCTGTATGTATCACAAGAGATCTTTAATTTTCAGTTACGCAGAGTTGTGGATGGTGAGGAGGAGGTGTGAGAGCATCTACACGGGGAAGAAGATGGTGAAACTTGCATCCTGTCACCACTGGCTTGAGGGCCTGCAGAAAGCCTAGGCTAGTGTTGTAGGTCAGCTGAATGTATAGGCATGACATTTTAGTGCTCTGTGGTGCTAGTTCTCTCCCTGGTCAGGGAAAGAAAGTCACCTTTGTGTTCAGTGTCCACCCTGTTCCCCTCAGGTAGAGTATAAACAAAAAACCAGATCCGTTCTGTGCTTGCATCTCAACAAGGTGGTGTGTGAGTTCAGCCTTTACACAGGCATAATGCTTGGGTTTAGATATTGCATCCCTTCTCCCTCTCCTTCCACCCCCACCCCCGTGCCCTCTCATGTTTTTAGATGTTTAGTTTTTTTCTTTCTATCTGAAATCCTTTATTTTGTCTTTACAGTCTGGTTGAATAGGAATCGTTTCGTTTATGCAGCTTTGTGCTTTTTCTCTACAGCTTGTATTTGCATGAATGTGTTGCAGCCTGATGCGAGTTCATTCGATTAAATAAAATGCTTAAATTGTAATCCGTGCAAAACGATCATATTTGAAACACTTGATGTCTCGGTGAGAATCCATTTAATAGTGATCAGATTTAAATGATTTAACACAGTGGTGGTGGTGGGAGGTGGGGGAGGGAAATAGAGTTTCGAGACATTCCTGTATATAAAAAAAAAGATTAAACCAAATTCAGATATGTCTCTCTCTCTCCGCCTTCCCCCCCCCCTCCCCTTTAAGCAGTCAAAAGATATACTGTATCCCCAGTGAAAGGGTGCTTTCAATCCAGTTATCCACTTTACCCAGTCTCAGTTTCCAGAACCTTCCACACCCCCCCTGGTTAAACCACTAAGCCTTTGATTCCTTCCTGATTACACTATGCAAGACATCTATCAAACACTGTCTTATCTGTTTGTAAGGCAGCTCAGGCCTCAGATTTAAGTCATGGGTTTTGGCTACAAGTTGGAGTGTGATTAATAATTGACTAATGTAGCTTTTATTTATCACAGGCTAGCACATTTCACCATTACCGAGTTAATTTATGTTAAGTGTAAGCTGTCGCTCAATCTGTTTTTCAACTTTTTTTTTCCTTTTTTTTTCTTTTTTTTTTTTTTTTTTAAATCCTAAGTCTATCTTTCACTTTTTGAGAAACAAAATCCTTACACAGGGCACAGTCTTACTTGGTGCCAAAAAGTTGATTTCCTTTTCAGCGGACCCATACATCACTGGCCCTCCCAGCTGCAGTGTCAGCCCCTGACAGAATGACATGTGTCATTTATCAAAGGGGCCAGGCCGGGCCTTGGGAAACGCACACGACAAAGCCTGAGAGAGTTCATTTCGCAGTCCCCTCCTACCCTCTGCGAGCCTCTTGCCAGGAAAGCCTGTGATGTTTCTGTCTTCGCAGCATTACTGTAAGTCCTTCAACCTTCACAGAATTAACCCTCGCTGCTGCCACTGCTGCCGCCAGCCCTCCCCCGTGCCGCTGGACCTTCCCCGAGAGCCGCGATGCCCAGGTGCCATCCCAGCCAGCCCGTGTGTGGGAATAACATGCATCACGCTGCTCCCTCATCCATTTACCCATTCCTCCTGGAAAGAACTCTTNNNNAATCTTTTTTTTTTTTTTTTTTTTTTAATTCCCATATATTGTGCGTTATGAGAATTAAAGTCCTACATTTTTCTACGGCAGGACAAGGTCAAAGACATAAAGAATAAAGTAATAAAGCATTTCAGTCATGAAAAAAGGGTCGCCACTGTCCTGTGCACAGGTAGGGATTTGTGTTTCTTGTGAGATGGTGGATGAGACGATCAGAGAGTCTTCCTTCCACCTTCCTGTTTAAAATTTCCTTCTGGTTATTTATTGTGAAAGCATGTGCTGAAATAAATACAGCAGGTAGTTTCTCTGTGTGCCACTTCACAACATCTGAGCTGCATAGCACCAGCTTAGATGAACTGAGCTGGTAGGACTCACCACACTCCTCCTGAAACTCTTATCAGCTAGAGGGGGCAAGGTGAGGAGAAGGAAAAGTTGATAGCATTTAACAGGAAAAAAATAATCTGCAAACCTCAAGGTGTCGCTTGCACTGAATAGTTTAATTTCTGTAATGTAGTTGTCTCCGTCCCGCAGCCCAGGAGATGACAAAGGAGTTAAAGCAGAAAATAATCTTCTGACAAACAAAGAAGAACATATTTTCAAAATATAAGAACGTTTCCTGAAACAAAACTTTTGTTTGCATGTGTGTGTGCACAAATGCGTTTTAAGTGGCTGAATTTTAAATCGTGATTGTGTACAAAGAATATGAGAAAGTTATTGTCTCCTCCCCGCCCCCCACCAAATCACTCTTTGTACTTTGTGTAGTTCCTACCACACTGAAGTTATTTACAGCATCAGATATCATTTAAAGAGATAGCTAAGGAGACTGTAGCCTCAGCTAGGAACTTTCCAGAAAGGAGTCCTATAAATTAGCCATTGCTCAGGAGTGGCTGTTTTCTAGTCAGGGCTGGTCCTTTCATTTGTCTACATAAGGCTAATTTATTTTTGCAGCCAGATGTGGGCTGACAGCCATCACTCAGAGCTTCCTTCCCCCCCTGTTAAGAGGTCGGGAAAACAGTCACGTTTCCCATTTTACAGAATCCCCATCAACATTATTGAAGATGGATGTATCTTTAAAGCAAAGATTGATTGTGGATATCGGAGTTATGGTGTCATTTATCATAGTGAATATTATTTAGACTTGGATTGTACAAGGCTGTAACTTGAGACACAGCCAGGGGAGGGACAATCTGGAAACGAGGATCCATGAACTTTAATGGATGGATGCTTTTTCCACTCACTATAGCATGATTTACTTTTCTTACAGAAAGGAAACAAGCATTTCAGTTTTAAAGGGCCAGCATGCCGTCTTGTCCTCTTTAGTGGGTCCTTCACAGAGGCACCCGAGACTTAAAGCTGAAACAATAAATAGTGGTTGTGTCTGTATGTTATTTGTATATAAGTGCTTTTATGCTAAACATATCTAGGTGCACTTGAGACTCTTGTTTTTGTGAGTTGCACTGGTTATGCTCTCTGTTGGAGGGGTACTGTGGCTGAAGAATGCAAAGTATTGATTATGGGATGCAGTGATCTGAAATTTCAGAAGATCCAATAAATTGCATTACAACTGGCATTGTTACTTTGGCGTGTTTGTCTCTTCTGGGAGACAAAGAGTATCTAAGCTACATACTCACTGCTTGAGGCATTTCATAGAAGTGGAGCATCCACTAAATTGTGCATGTATCTGGTGGAACATCAGCTTTCTTGGTTGTTGAGAAATGCAGCAGACCTCAACAACTGTTTGCATACTGTGTTTACATTCCACTTTTATGTAAAATTAAGAAATGTAGATTGAGATCTTGCAGGTGCCTCGTATTTTCAGAATATACGTTTTGGAAAATTGGTTGCAACCCTGCTGAAAATCTGAAGGCATGGCTCAGCTAAGTGCTATTTCTGATTTAGTACCACCAGCATGCCAGTGTGCTTGATGAATTTATTAGAATGTTTCATCCTTTGGCACATGACTTTTGATTTTATTGCAAATGAATTAACTTGAACTCAGAAAATGCTCAACTGACTTCAGTTAAAGGGAGAAGTTCTTGAAACTGATACCATAGGTTTAGATACAGTGCAAGCATGTGTCAAGCATACTTGCCCCACATATTCTGACAGCTCAGTCCCACCTTGAAACTTTCTTCCCTTAGCATTATTTTCCCAATTATTTTGTTCAGGTACCCATCTGCTCCCCAGGTGAAATTGCTTATCTTCCATTTCCATCTGACTTCTGATTTCCACTGGTACTTTCCATTTCCCACTGATACAGTTTTTGGAGTTCATTTGCATGCCTCTGATCATAACTTGGGGTCCCTTGCAACCTGCCCCACTTCAGTGGGTCATGTATCACAGTTTGGGAATTACTGTGTCATATGACAGAATTGCACTGGACAGCAGTTTATTCATGTGGGCTGACACGTGTCTACTAAGAGGAAGGCAGTAGCATTTACCAACTTGTCCTTGATGAAATCATCACATAGTATCATTTAAGGCAGCTCTTCCCCAAGGATATACTAAAACTTGCGCCAAACTATCTTCTTCTTTTTTTTCCCCTTTAAACAAAACTAGAAATCACTTTGCTGTCATAAACCAAATTCAGTACAAGACTTTTCATATGAATAGTCAAGCTCAAGAGTTTTTAAAAAATCCAAACAATGAAAGCAATTACGAACATCTGTTTTTGAATGCATATGTATTCTGTACATAACAAACAGAGAAATCTTATTATCTAGAACAATAAAAGGGAATTTCCCTTTCTGTCTGAACACTCTCTGGGAGGAATATGGTCTTCCATTTAGAATCCTGATTTGGTGGGTTTGGATTTTTTTTTCTTTTATTAATGAGATGAAAATGAGGATATCTTCTTTTTTCCATTTTTCTTTTTTTTCCCCCTCTATTTCTTGTAGTCAAGATTTCAATTTCAGGGACACTAGTATAAATCCTGGGAAATCTATTTTTACACCTGTACAGCTGAGATCAGAATGCCTCTATGAAGGCCTGCTATATTTACTCATACATAAAAAGTATTTTTCTCTTGCTTGAGAAACATACAAAATGTCTTCAAAGAGGAAGCAGTTTATCAAATTCATATTAATCACAGCATCAATAATGTTGACCGGGGTCAAGTCATTACACTAAATATATTGTAACCATTATTAATGCATGTAGCCCAGTGCCATAGCTATGATATAAGACTGCTGTTTCCTGATTAAAAGCTGTTTGGTGATGCAGAGATTCAATACAGTTTCTCCCTGCCTTGTGGTGACTGACAGTAGCTTCTGCTATTCTCCTTTCTTCTGACAGTGGAGTATATTAATATGAACACACCTTACAGAGGGGGCTACAAGAAGTGTAGAATGCAGGAAACAAAAGTGTCTAATTTCAACAGCCACAACTATGCATCCATAAGGCAGCCAAATTTATCATGGCACATTATGGAGTGCAGCAAATGTCATGAAAACCATTGTTTTTAATTTTTTTTTTCCCTGAGAGTCTGAATGAGGTGATTTATGGTAGTTATCCATCTTAAGGGTCATCCATCAACTTTTAGTTGCTAGGCAATCAAACCAACAGCTGTTTGCTTTGAATCAAGCTGAAAAGTTGTCAGTCATCACATGCAGGTATGACCTTAGTGGTTAAAAACATTATCATGCATGCAAAATTAAAGAGACAAAGTCCTTGTTCTCTCTCTCCTATAGTATGGCTTATTCCTTCCCATGAGCAACATAGGTAGATAGTACTGGCCCCAAAGATTTTATTTAAGGCAACATTTGGGAAGGTCACAGTTCCAGATACGCTGGTCATTGCATCTCAGAAATACTTGCATTCTCACGTAGAAGTTCTTTGTAGAGAAACAGTTTGTAGCAGGAAAGTTTCTCAGATGTGACATCAAGTTAACTAAAATGGAACTTTTTGAACTCAGTCTCATTGGCACGTTTAGAACCAAAGGTAGATCTTGAGCAACAAAACTGTTGTAAAAGGCTGCAGTTTGGTTGAATGGGTGCACATCTCGCTCCTGGGGTAGTAAATGGTGCAATGTTTAGTGTAAACAATGCTAGGAAGCTCTTACTGGAGCTCTACTGGATGGAACTCTAAGCAACCTGGTCTAGTGAAAGGTGTCCCTGCCCATGGAAGAGAACTTGGAACGAGATCATCTTTAAGGTCCCTTCCAACCCAAACCGTTCTGTGAATTTGTGGTTCTATGATTCTGCTGTTTTACTGTGTCCCCGTAGAGTGGGTTTAGAGGACACAGTGATGAAACCTCCTGAATTCTGTGTACACTGTTCCACCATGTTTGTTACTATAAACAGAGAATATTGCTTGTGGTTGGGAGGCATTGTATTTGACACTGAAAGAATGACCTAGCCGTAATATGAGAACATGAATGTGTTTCCATTCCTTGCTTCTGGTCTTTTGTTGAAATCGCTTGCAAGAAATTCTTTTGATTGCCATTTGGTTCCACTGACTGTCAAATATTCCCTGTTAAACAACTTCAAAATGACTGACATATAAAGTGAGCAGGATTCTGCAAGAGATTCTAGAAAATACTGAAGAAGATTGGAGGTAAACTGTTGAGATGACAGCAATGCATGTTATTTCAATAAACCATACAGTTGCCAACTTGCTGTTAGTTCCTGATACTTGGAAATTGCATGCATCTCTAGTGCTGTAATCTTGAGCCACAGAGCTGCTGGCAGATTGACAGAGATGTAGCAAATGGTCAGAAATGCTCTGTGCAGAAGTGGAAAGGGGAAGGGAAGTGAGCCATTTTTGGGAAAAAGCTGCCTTTGAGTAATTTTTTACCAAATGTAGCCAGAGGACTACCTTTATCTATTGATTGAGTGTTTAAAAAAAGTCAAATATGAGCTACAGCTGTTGAGGTGGAAGTGTTCTGCAGAGAAAATATTTGTTGCCATGGGTTTCTCTGAGACCTCTGGCCTTCCTTCAGAAAGGTGTGTCTTAGCTCTCTGTTAGTTCAGACACAGTTGCAAACCTGAGGCCAGTCCTGGTGAAGATGACACACAGTAGTTGTTGATAAATCTTACTTTCCTGAGACAGTATATCTTCCTCTGCTAACCTGTGCAAAACAGTAATTGTCTTGTCTGCTCAGGGATTCTGCTATGTGCTAACTAATCATGGTAAGAAAAGACTCTGTCCTCATTTTGATAAATCTTTTATAATATTTCAGATTTTATTTACATAATTACCCAATTGTCTTTGTCCCCTTAACGTCTTTGACTTTCATTTGTGTATAAATTTGGCTGTGCACCTATTTAGATGTCAGTGAAGCTAATAGTGAACAATCCTGTGCCCTTGAAACTACAGAGTCATCTGTGCAGGCTCTCGCGTGGGCTTCCAATCACGTAACATCTGAGCACCTTCCAAGTGTTAATGCAAAATATGTGTGCAAAATACTCCTTGTAGTGAACGCACTGATGGGTGATAACCATTTTCATAACATCCTTGCCGTCGTATTTTCATTTATCATGTGGCTCACACCAGGTGGCTTGTTAGCAGTTGCTAATGAGTTTGTTGTAGTGTGGGAGGTTCCCAGGTTGAGAGCTACACTTGAAGTTTTGCTCCCTCACTTGGGCTGTTTCCAAGACTTGTGTGTGTATTCCTAATGTTATTTCAAAACACTTCTAGCACTTAATTTTGTTCTTCACAGAAATATAGATGCAGCAAATGTGTGAACCAAAGCTTATCATGATGTATCTATTTCTATTTGTCCCTTAAAAAAACCCCCTAATACTCTTTCCTCCCATCACAGTATTATTTTCTGTATGTCTTCTCAGTAAAATAGATTAGTAACACTGTAAGTCCTAAATGGATCTCCTGACATTTTTGACTCCCTTCCATTTACAGCAAGCAAAACCTGCTTTTCTACTCTATTTTTTTAAGATAGTAACTACTTTAGCTGTAGAGAGAGAGAAAGTTGATGTTGGTTTTACAGGAAATTTAAGGAGAAAATGATCACTTTGGGACAGATAGTCGTACCCTGTCAAATATTATCCCATCTGCAGTAGAACAGTGAAACTCATAGTGGGAAAAGGTGGCAGAATCAGGTTGTTTGATCAGGTTTAATCTATGAAGTGCCTCACCTCCTCCTTTAACCTTTTGTATAGCTCAGTATGTAATCCACCTGTCCACATCACCAGAGGGACAAAATGAAGAATTTAGACTGCTATTGAACAGAATGAATTTCCATAGTGGATCAACCTAATGTTACAGTGATGACACGTGGTAATTTGATAGTTACCACATAATAACAGGAACAATGCAGCACACACAGTACTGGGAAACTCCATTGGATGCAACAGTAATTACATGGCAACTCACTGACTGTTAACACTTTGTCGTCTGATTACTGAACACTTAAACTGTGCCAGTGATATAGTTAGTACAGGTGGTTTTGTAGTTGAGGTATATCCAGTAAACTGGGTGCTTTTTCTTTTTTTTGACTCCTTGGCCTCTATATTTATGGAGTGATTGTATCTTGTGTAACATGAAGAATTTTTTGTCAACCTGCAGACTCATGCCTCTGTTCTTCTGAATTTTAGTGCTCTCTGGAGTTGGTGGGTTTGCTTTACTGATGCATTCCTGGGAAGAATAAAATAATAAAAAAAAGAAACTCAAACAAATTTCCAAAATTAGCCCTATGCTCACATATCTCTGACAGTCCTGCTAGTGTCTACTGCATTTATTTGTACTGAAATGGAATCTTTGAATAAAGTTAATGCTCAAGTGTTAAGAATGTGATTGAGTAATGTAGTGGGAGTGGCTTTGTATTCAAGACAAATGGAGAATCAGATACACTCAGATGATTTTGCCTGGTTTACTTGAATTAGAGGTAGCAGATGATAAGAGCATTGGAATTCTGTATTTCTAAACAGTCTTTGGCTTTGTGTATAATTACATTTATATATTTGTAAAATTACTTTTGTGACTTTTTTGTTGTCTAAAGGCTCTCTTCGGTTAGAGGCTGCTTAGAAACACTGAGCACAGACTCCACCCCCCAAAGGAGACAGTCAAGATGAAGGAGCAAAAAGTAAGGAGAGACATCATAAGGTTGAAGTCTTGTCTGTAGGGCTAGGAGTATAGTCCACAGTCCATGATGCGTTCTTTAGTGCTCTGTCCTTTACAAAATCACACATATCCCTCAAGACTAGGCAACTTCCAGCCAACTTATATTTCCACTGAAAGCCTGTGATGAGCTGCTTTTTCCCATCCTCTCTTGCTAGGGTTAGCACTTGCAAGTATTATTTTACAGGCAGTATGTAGCATATGTTTTATATTGTATTTTGTTAAGTGACATTATACTTAAAGAGTATTTCTTAATTTGAACTTTTAATTCGCTCCGTTAGGGATCAGGTAGATAGAATAAAGACTTAGCTGGATGACCAGATAAACTTGTCATCTAATTCACTATGTACCTGAGACATAGCTAAATTTTTATCATTAATATATTTTCCTTTTTTTCCTTAAGTAATCAGCAGCATATGCTTTTAGGAGGTTCCCAAATTCTTGTAGATGCTGATGAAGTATGGTTCACTTCCTGAGGTGAATGGCCCAGTTCCTCAGATTAACTGTTCTATTTACTCAGGGAAAACACTCCTTCAGATGCTGTACTTCTGACTAAACTTCTGCTTAGATCAGATACATCTTTCAAGGTTTGTACTTTGTACTCTATTGTCTATATGGAAAGAACACACAGAAAGAAAACATTACTATGTAGAAAAAGGACTGAACCAGGAGTATCCCTGCAATGTTTTGCACTTTAAAAAAGAATTTAATGTAGCGTTTTTATTCCTTCTAGAGAGGGTTTCTAGACTGGAGAACACTATGTGTAGCAGTTTCAGAGAAAATTCAGCAAAATGTACAGTCTCTGTAATCCTCTTCCTCAGCACAGTGTCACCCTGCCCATATCCATCTTTCTATGCCTTTGTATTTTATAAGCATTTTGCCAAATACCTGTGAGTTTACAGCAGTGTCAATGCTGTGATACTTTTGCAGAGACCAGAAATACAGCAAACATAACTGCAAAAATTTGTTACTACCACTGCTGTTCTGCTGCTGCCCTTCTGCTGACGGCCACCACTCCCAGAGCTGTGGGAAGCTGGGAGCTGTGAAGAACCTCTCCCAGCATTGGTGAGAACACATCAGCATTCTTCAGCTGCTTCTTTGTTCCATAAACTTCCCAGTCTGACCATCTGGGAGCCACTCTAGCAGTTGCATTCATCACCTGAGCTGGGACTGAAGCCCCTTCTCAGGTACACACCCCACACTCACAGAGTCAGACCAGATTTCCCTACTGGCTCGACCTCAAGTTTCCCATAGCAAAGTCTCAGATGTCCAAATCCTTCAAATAATTTAATCATGGTGCAATAACTAAAAACCAAAATAACAGCTCCAGCTGGGTGCCTCTGAGGAGGGGCCCTGGACAAAGAAAACCTGGGGTTTTTATACCCTTACAGTCCAAGTGTGCAAAGTCTGGAGTTCTCAGCTCCTGCTGTGTCTCTGAGTGTTCAATTCACCTGCTGGGCCAGGTCCCTGTGCCTTTCATTATGCAGAGGCTCAGCATTTCATGTCTTCTTGTCAGCGACTTCCATCACCCAGAGCTCAACCTGCAGCAGCTTGCACTGCAGCTGCACACCCAGCTACCTGCACTACCTGTGTCCTTCAACATCTGGACAGTCTCAGCCTCATAGTGTGAACCTGCTTTCCCTGACAGGTGCACCAGTTTCTTGTTCTTAGAAATGAGCAGAACTTTAGCTAGTCCTCTTTTCAGAAACTAAATGCAGTTCCTTGGAAGTGCTTTGTGCCTGAGCACCAGTGTGGCTGCTATACAGGTGTACAGTGAAATGTTTTAAAGTGATGCATTTCCTTTAGAAAGGTTCCATTTTGTAGTTAGATGCAATGGTCTCCTCACCCACCACGCAAGCATTAGTTTAGATATCTCTTGTACCAGCTGTTCATCCTATCAGCCTTTGCCTAGCAAGCTACATCACTGAGGATAAATCACAGAATCACAGGATGAGTCAGGTTGGAAGAGAGCACAGTGGGTCATTTGGTCCAGCCTCACTGCTCAAGCAGTGCATATGGCATAGGATTGTGTCCAGATGGTTCTTGAATATCTCCAGTGGGGGAAGACTCCACAACATCTCTGGGCAGTCTGTTCCAGTGCACAGTCACCTGAACAATAAAAAAGTTCTTCCTTGTGTTCAGGAGGAACTTCTGTACATCAGAATCTGCCTGCTGCCTCTTGTCTTATTGCTTGGCACTACCAAGAGCCTGGCTCCACCCTCCTGACATCCTCCC
The DNA here is from genome assembly GCA_013400955.1 of Drymodes brunneopygia. Classification (NCBI taxonomy): domain Eukaryota; kingdom Metazoa; phylum Chordata; class Aves; order Passeriformes; family Petroicidae; genus Drymodes; species Drymodes brunneopygia. Next base: position 54,212 of record VZTZ01011589.1, on the reverse strand, counting down.
TTCAGATACTTCAGACATTGATAAGGTCTCCTCTTTTTGAGGCTGAACAGGCCCAGCTCCCTCAGAACCTTTCCTTATAAAGAGAGATGTTCCAGTCCCTTGATCAACTTTCTTGCCCTCCACTGGAGCTGCTCCAGGAGCTCCATATCTCTGTCATACTGAGGAGCCCAGAACTAGACACAGTACTCCAAATGTGGCCTCAGTGGGGCAAAGTAGAGGAGCAGGATCACCTCCTTTGCTCTGCTGGCAAAGCTCTTCCTAATGCACCCCAGGACACCATTGGCCTTGCGGACTGCAAGGGCACTGCTGTCTCATGGACATCTTGTTGTCCACCAGGACCCCTTCTCTGCAGAGCTACCCCGCAGCAGGTCAGTCCCTGCTCTGGGCTGGTGTGCGGTTATTCCTCCCCAGGTACAGGACCCTCTATTTGCCTTTGCTGAATTTCAGGCAGTTCTTCTCTGCTCACCTCTCCAACCTGCTGAAGTTTTTTAGAAGGGCTGCATGGAAATCTATTCCTGAAATCTAAGAATTTTTTGTTTTGGAAAGCAAAATTACTTGGATTTTCCCTAAACCAACTTTTTTCTCTAAGCTCTTGATTCAGTAGCACTGAGGATCTGCTACTTTGCTACTCTTTCTGCCACCTAACTTTTTTAGTGAGTGAGACGCTGAGATGTACAATCACAACGTACAGTTTCAAGGATGCAGTAGTGGGTGGTAAGCTACGTAAGGGAAGGGCAGGTACAAGTGTAGCTGTGTGGCAGAAAATGGATTGGAGAGCATTCATAGTGTAATCCTGATGTAACCTTGGACTCAATGTCTAAGTTTAGATTTATTTAAGTTTTTCCTGTGATATATTCTTGTCACAAATTTCCTATGTAAGAAAACAACCCCTACTATTCCATTTAGATGTAGTGTTTTTGTTTTCCAATGGTTATGCTCTTCTCAAAACAGCTGAAAAAAGTTCTCCAAAAGCCTAGGTGAAGCTTATGTGATTTCACATCTATAAAAATGAATTATTTCTTTATAATGTATTTTCATGAGACCCTTTTTTATTATTTTTTAAAAGTCTGTAACTTGGTCTTCCAATTTCCTCTTTTAACTAGCCTTTCCTAGGAGTAACTTCAGTTTTTTATGGGTCTTGCAAATGATGAACAAGTGGATAAAACAAATAACAATTCTCTAAGAACCCTGTTTTTAATAATAATAAAGGTGATGCAGAAAGAGAGCACTTTTTTTCATCTTCTTCCATTTTTTGTCTGTGCTTCTGGGACATATTATCTGGCCTGGGAAAAGCTTGTGAGAATGTATGTGTGTATGTGTTTATTTATGTATAAACAAACTTGTGAGTAAAATTGTGTGGTGGTGGTAGTAAAAAGTCTGCTTAGTTCAGTGTATCATGAAGCACAAGGCCAAAAGCTGAATGATTCTACTCCTTGAGAAAGGTATGTGTATATAACCACATGTATCTTAGGGACATTTGATTGCATTTTGATTTTTTTCTTTTTTTATGCTTGTGCAGGGTGTAATGGGAAAAAAAAATTCCATCATTCTTATTTTCTTCTGTAGAGGCTCTGCTGCCACAAGCCATGACGATTTCAGGCCTCCTGCTCAAGTTTGCTGAAACTGCTGTTTGCCTGAGAAAATCATAACATTTATGAACTTGATTCCTTGTAGCTATGCATATGCAATTTGGGGTGCCTCATTTTCAGCCAATGGATTCACAGCTGCATCAGTGTCAAACCCGTAGAAGCACGAACAGAATCAGACTTACAGGATCTTTGAATTCCTTGGTGATTAATGACATTCTTAATTCTGAAAGTGTGACAGGAGGATAATCTTCACAATATTTCCCCCTGCTTTCTGTGGGTAGAAGGATTTGAAGCTGACAGTGGGAGTTGGGGGTCCTGACCTGTTCCATTGCGTTGATTCACTTGTTTGGGCTGGAATCTCCCGTGTAAATCCCTTCTCATTTCCCACATGCACCTGTACCTCATGCTTCTGTAGCTGGAGGAGATCGTCATGCTAGAGAGTTAAACTGTACTTCCACCACTCAGAGTCTGGCTAAGAACCAGAATATTCCCTTATTTTAAGCTAGTCCTGAAGGAACAGTGCCAATTCCCAGTGACTTCAACATTGCTCTTGAAGGCTGGGAATTAAAAGAACTGAACTCTGTTTCTATGCCTTAGCTTTTGCACTTGCAAAATTAAGTTAGCAGCAGTTGTCTTTCTACATTAAAGATTTTGAGATTTACTTACAAGAGAGCATAATATTATTGGTAAGATGAGAATTTTCTAACAGCATAGAGTAGCTGATGAATACAGGAATGTGGTCTCAATTTTGCTGCTTGCTGTTTTTTCCCTATAAATCTCAGTGTGGAAGGAGACAGTGCCTATACAGCAGCTCTTTCTTCTAGTAAATTCTACATGTACCAATAGAGAGATCATGTAGTTTTTAGACAGTTTTGCTAAGATGTCTAATTATCCACAAGCTCATCTCTGTGGCTGAGAGTTTAGATTCCTGAATAAAAGTTAGATAGATCAGTAGTTACCAGGTGGGCCTGGTCCTTTGTTGTTAATGGTAATATGGGTTTTGGGGTTTTTTTTAGAAACTGGTGGCTGTGCCTTTTATTATATGCATTCTGACCAGCCGTGTAACTGGGACTCTCAGGGCCCTTTGTGATTTGGAGTTAGTGAAAACGAGCGAGTACAAGCTGCAATTAATAAGTTGTGAAGAGACTGATTGTTGCGACCAAAACGGTGAACTGATGTAGTTACCCAAAAAAGATTGGGAAGCACTGACCTAACTATCACCCCATGGAGAATGAGGCTGGTCTTAAATTTGTGAAATATCCCTGTTTTACAACACTGACTATAAGAAAGAATTCTGTTAAAAGTTAATGGAGGAGTTCCAATGGAACCCTATTAGGTTCTTCCACCATTAAATGACTGATACAGACTTTTAATGGATGTTTTAACTAGGCATTGTTATCAAAAGGACTATTGCACAAATTAAAACTGGGCCCATAATCAGTGAAGAGAAGCTGAATTTACTCCTCTGCCTTTGGCATGGGGGATTCTGTGTATGTTTGTGTATGCAAGTAAAGGAATGGAGAAAAGGGTGCAGGAGAGGAAAACAGTAGAAATACTAATTAAAAAAGAGAAATGGAACATTTACATTTTCAGAAATATATGAATGTTTTCCAGTGAAAGTATTATATAGAAGAAGTAGGTGAGATACATTGAGACTTCATCCATTGAGAAAATTTGGGACAAGAAAAGGGGAAGAGTCTCCTCTCAAGATTCTGCAAGCTACTGGGTGCCTGAACCTCCATTAAATTAAGTTGAGAGGTGGGCTTGCTTCTGAAAAAGCTCAGACATCATAAAGTCATCTAGTGTAATTCTGATCCTGGGCAGGCTGCAGCATCTGTAAATTCTGAATATAAGGCCACATTTTTGCGCAGCTGCAAAAAAAGTAGTTTATAGTAGAGTCAATGTAAATTGATTTGGAGCTGTCTCCCATCTCCTGCTATGATGGCAATATGAAGTGTTTATATGAAGAGTAGAGGATTTGACATTCTGTTTCAAACTCAGATGCTGGCTTGGTGTTGTGATATTTTAAAGTTTTCTTTTAAAAAGCATCAGGGAAAGAGTTTGCTGTTTCTGAAGTTAAAGCCAGTGAAATTCTGGTTTCTGACATTCTTTTGCTTTCCCATGCAGAGTGCATGCCTTTCTGTGGTGCCCCTGCCATGACCCCCTCTCTAACCTGGATGGATTACCCATGAGGGGTCATTTGGTTTTCATCCTTGTGTAGCCATGGCCATCTCATTTAAAGGGACCCTGCCACATAGTTCTTTAAGCCCCCTCTGTGATACAGTGACAGTTGTATTTTCTGTTAGCAGATGTCATCTTAGTTATTTCCCCCACCCTTCCAGTGAGTGAAAGCTCTGTCAAAAAACCCCCAAAACAGCTCAAAAGGAAAACAGAGCAAGGTAGATCATTGCTGTCACTCCATGTCCCACGTGCAAAAAAACGCTGTGTGTATGTGGGGCAGTTGCTGTGTGTTTGCACAGCAGGGGAAATTTATGCAGGGGAAGTAAAAAAGTAAGGTGTTTTACTGTGCAACCAGAACCAGCTAAATTTGTATCGTGTTTTACCTCAGGACAGTCATGGTGATATTTTTTTTTCACAAATGAGTTTTCCTTTCTTTTCCTCGTTGCTACAAGGCCCTGGGTTTTACTTGTCTAAGTACTTCCTGTTGAGGTGCTTTAGTACCTCACAAAGTGCTCTTTCTGGCCTACTTTAATATGGGACATTATCATGATAGATTTTTTCTTCCTGCTCCCTGATGCCTCCCACTGTACTGCCAGTTTACTGCAAATCTTCTGGTGCATGATGCAGACAAAAGGAAGGTTCAAACCTGGCCTACTTGAGTGTCACTGGTTTCTAGAAAAGACTGTCAGTTCTACACAAATGGTTTCAAACACATTTTATTTTGTGACGTGGGTTATTGACCACCGAAATAAGAACATCTGAGCCTTTTCTCTCACTTGTAGTAAAAACTTCAGACTTGGCATAAACTGCAGTTTTTTTGGAGAAGGGCAGGTCTAGATCTTTCCTCTCTAAGGCACTGAACTGCTTTAATTGAAAGAACAATTTGATTTGCTGCTGTAGCTGCTGCTACAATGAAATAGCTTGGAATGCTAACAAATTTTTACTTCTCTCACCCAAAGCAAGGATTTAATACTGGCAGGTGAACCTGTGAAGGCTGCTATCAAGTATACAGAGACAATAACTGTCTTGGAGGTGGAACTTTGTCAATATTTTTTGCCTTGGGCCAAAAAACGTTCACAATAATGGAGTGCTAAAGCCCTGCTCAGAAATGTTGCAGCTAGGAAAAGCAGAATTTATTCCAAGTTTTAGAGTGCAATATTTTGGTAGGATGTGTAGTTTCTTAATCATCCTTATGTTGAAGCATCAACCATCAAGACATCTGGGGGACACCTAAAGGTTTGCTTCTTGTTCAGTAAGAGCTGCCCTTATACTTAAGGTCGTGCAAAGCTGAGTACATGACTGCCCTTAACATGCATGTTGTCATGCATGTTTGAGCCAAAGTCTATTCTTGGGCTCTGTAACCTGGGCAGAGGATTTATTTTTAATTTTTTTTTTAAATAATTAAAAAAAAATATCCATAGTGGGACAGGGGAGAGAAAATTCCAAATTACAGTGCTGAGAATGAATAGAGGTTTACAAATCTACTCTGCCTATTTCTTTCTGAAACGATTATGAGATGATAATAATAAAATGATTGGGAGAAGAGATAATAGAAGCCTCTTGGGATTGTTCATATATAGTGAGTATTTTGTAGTGTCATAAATACCAAGCCAACTAAACTCTTATAAATTTATTTTACTAATGCACATTGATTTATAATTATAATTATTAAGCCCGGGAATGCAGACAAATGCATGCTGTTTGGAAGCAGGTAAACAATTAAAGAAGTAGCTCTTAGAGGCAATGGGCAAAAGCAGGCAAGAGGGAGGGAACTCTGTGATCTGGAGTTTGCCAGCCCCAAAGTTGACTTTCTCCTAACACTGTGGCAGATGATGCAAAATGCTGCATCTTTCCCTTTACCTGTATTTGAAAATGAAGATTAACAATGTGAGGCAACATATCTTTTGAAAAAGTTGTTAGGTGAAGGGATCTAGGTATTTTTGGGCACTGGTGGGATTTTTTGCATTGTGCAAGTGCAGAAAGACTTTGGTTTGGTAAGATATGCAGGAAAATCTCTTCACTGATCCAAGCTCTGGCAGTAAACTGAACTCTAGCACTGCCAGCTTTTTAGCCTGATCTTTGATGCCAGTACATAAATGCAGAAGTAAACAAAAAGGCACCATGTTAGTTTCAGCTGTTTCAAATGATCAGCAAAGAAACACCAGTAGACAGTGTTTTCTAAATTTAAAAAACAAACGAACAAACAAAAAGCCCACCAAAAAGCAAAAAAAAACCCCAAAAATCAAAAAAACCTCACCCTTCCCAAAGCTAAAAAATACCTTCAAAACCCAATATTTATTTTCCTTAAGTCTTTTAAGGCAGAATTAAAATAGTTTGAGACTAGGTGACTGTACTTTCTTAAAGGCAGGAAAAGTTAACACTCTAAAACAATATTCCATGCATGATACATTATTTTTACTGAGTTCAAATCCTGAAATTCTTTCAAATGGAAGCTTATACTCTGAAAACATCTTTGGAATAAGATATTTAGCTTACTGTGTATTATGTTTTAACCAGCTTAGGAAGTTCTTGCTTTCTGTAATGATCTCTAATAGTTTGGAGTGTCCAGTCCTCATTTTGTGTGGCTTCTAATGTTGTTAGTGAGCCTCAGGTCTTTTTTTTTTTTTTTGCAACAGTGAACCCATCTGTGTGTGTTCCTCTGATGTGGATTTGAATCCTTAACATGTACATATGCATGTCAGAAAGACAGTAACTTCATTTCTCAAGGGTTAGGCATATACCTTTCTTTTAGTATGTGAGTGTTCCCACGGCATTTTAAAATTGTTTCTGGATTTCAAGTAATTATTTGGCTTGAAATCTGCACCCTTAAATCTGAGATTTTAATTTGTAGATTGATTGCAGGAAAGGAAGATCCTGACCATGAGTGACAGTCAGCTCTCTGATACACAGAGGAAGCTTACTCCAGAACTTGATGGTGTTTTCCTATGAATGAACAGGTATAATGGTGTAAGGAGTTTGGATATGTCCATCCCACCAGATTCTGGTGGCTGCTTAAGACTGTATGAAACATCTGCATGTCTTTTGGCTGCAAATGCAGTCCCACCCAAAGAGTCAAGAAGTGTATTTTATTAGAAATCCAAGGTTTCTGCTTCAAAGGTGCCTAAGTGTGTGCCACAAATCTTTCACAATAGATCCAGTATTGTTTTTTATTTCTTAAGTAATAGAATAGCCACTAATGCAATGTTGTATTTTTCTTCAGATAGGTAAAATGAAATACTGAAATTTAGATTTTGTTTTCCATTACAGCTGCAAATTAGTGCCATGTATATGTATTGTATTTTTGTAAGCAGGTGTGGGATTAAAATACTTTTTGCAGGTAATTTGCTTGTTTACTGTTTCCCAGCTAAGTAGGAGTATTCATATCATTATTGATGAAAAACGAGTATGCTCTGTGGTTTCATGACCTCTTGTTTTAGTATTCTAACATATTCACAGAGTTCCCTATTTAAATAAATTCATGTGTGGATCAGAAAAGACAAACCCTCATGGATTTGTATTTTGCCATGCACACACTTGGTAATTTTTATGAAAAGACCAAACAGCAAAAGGCAAAGCCTCGAGGTCTACCCTCACATTTTAGCAAAGATTTAGCAGCAGGGTGACATAGTGAATAAGAGCCTTCTTCTGTGATTTGTTCAGTACCTCCTATGATTTACCCTTGGTGCCAATAAGGGCAGGCAGTATTTTGCAGAGGATGTGCATCCCATGGTAGAAGCAGGTTCTAAGAGTTTTATGAGGCATGCAGTTAAACAGCAACAGAAGTTGCAATCTGAGCATACCCACACTTCTCCAAATAAAATGAACAAATATATTTTATACTGTGGCCTTTACATTTTTGTTTGTTTGTTTTTAAATTGCTATAGCTGATGTATGTGCTACTTAACTGTATCAAACAGTACCAAAGTCACTCACTGTCGCTGACGAACTGAGGATGCACTGGGACAGCACAAGTGTTAGTGAAACACATTCCAGTGCAGGCTGGGTGAGAACTTGCTGTGCCCCTGCAGTGGGCAGGAGAACACTGTCTGATAACACCTGTCAGGCCCCTCTCCTTCACCTGTAACTTCACACATTCTTTTCCCTACATTGTCAGTGCCCGGATTCTGCACTGAGGAGTACATAGATGTCAAGACTGAACTATTAAAATGAAACAGTATTTGAGCTTTTCAAGCACGAACTAACAAGTGATGAAAACACTTTTTCTGCTCATTTCCTTTAATGGTCTCCACAACCCACTCAAACTAAAATAATTGTAAAAAAATCTAACATTTTCTTTGGAACAAAGAGGTGATTTTCCTCTTTCTCCTCTCTCCTTTCACACAGATGATTTTAAACATCTAGGTCTAGACAGCTCTGATGAAAGCTGTTTCTCAAATGTTTGTATGCCACTGATTTTACATTATTGGATCTCTTATTCTCTAACCTTGTATCTTTTTTTTTTTTTTCAGCCTGGCTAGGAGAATAGTTGCTGGATCAAAAAGATGCAAGTAGTGGGCCAAATTCTTTCCTCTCCTACACCCATTTTATTTTTTATACATGAGTTTGGGCCTTTTGTTTTAGTGAATATAGAATTAGATTTTGCCTTTATCTGTTTTACTTCATGCACTTAATTTTGTCAAAGTGTACTGCCTTTATGCACAGATGTTAATTATCATAGCAGTAATTTTTCTTCTTCGTTAGTTTTGGTAGCTCTAGGAACATTTGCCTGTACAGGGACAGTTTGCTCCTGCTGTTTCTCCTGCACTTTTCCAGATACCAAGTCACACGAGAAAACAAATCACAAACTGTTTTTTTGTGGTACTACATTTCTACATTTTTTGAAGTACTACTGATGTGCTTTCCACAGGTGTTCTCTATGAGCAAAAGTGTGACTAAACTAAAGTATCAGAGGTCATACAGAGGGGATAATGATGTCTGGCCATCATGCTAAGAATAGTAATACTCACCTGGAATGCAGTAAATAAGAATTTAGTGGGGAGTGCTCTTTGTCTGTTTAGATGTCTCTTCAGGATTGGGATTTGTCTCCTTATTAAGACATGGCTGTGCTACAAAAATGTTCAAAAATTCATGTTCTCCCTGCTATTTGATTATAGTGTCCATAAACCTCTGAGAAGCATCAGCTGCTGTAAAGTCAGTGAAAAACAAAGACAGAATTAAAGAAAACCCTGAGTTCTTTCAGCAGTTCATGACTGGCTCCAACATCATCTACAAAAAGTTTCACATATTCACGTATCATAAAAAAAAAAGATACTTCCTTGGAGAAGCATGTACATGTGCTGTGAGTTTCTTATGTTCAGGCAAAGATGACGGGTCTGATTCAGACCCTTTTACCTGCCTAACTAAGCTCTGCCTGTATAATCAATGGGGAAGTAAGACCTTCTTAGATGGAATTAATTTCCAGGTTTCTCTTTGCTGTTATTGACAAATATTTTGTCATTAATACATAACAGTGTTTAAAATGAAATAAAATGCATGAAATTATAGCCAAGGCATTTTTGGTAAACATCATAGCGTTTTAATGTTAATCTGAAGCAATTAAAGGCCAGATCTCAAACAGATGAAAGCACTCTACATCTCCAGTGTTAAAAGACAAGTTAGTTGAAAATAATTTTTGAAAAAGCCACAAGCTATTGATTGTGTTATTTGTGAGCATGGCTATTATGAGCATCTTTAATGCTATTCCGTTTTCCTGTCCTTAAAGCAAACACACAAACAAAAACACAGACAATATGCAGGAACTTGCTGCTGCTTTCGCTTGACAATGGTGTTTCATTGCCGGCTTTTTGTGGTTAGAATAACAGAGTTGAGGGTAATGGCACATAAAATAAAAGCTATGAAAGGCCATGTCTTTTGAAAAAGAAAACAAAAAGTTGTAAATAGAAGACAGGACTGAAAATTAGAATGATAAATTGAAAAATAATGTGATTGAACTTTTTTCTGAAAATACATTTGAATTTGCTGCCATTATTTAGGCTGCAGCACTATGAACAGTGACTTTATTTGGGAGAAGAAATGCTAGGAATTTTATTCCTCTGCATTCCTATTTGTTTCCCGGAATCTTCTGATGATGTTTTTCTCTATTTTTTCCATTATTATTTGCTAAATATATTATGACATTTTATTTACCTTGGTCGAGAGCTTTGAGACCTCTGTGTGGCTTCCCCATTTTAGCAATTTCACAAATAAATCACCAGTCATTGTGCAGAAATACCACAGTTTACATGAAGACAGAATAATTTTTGTGTAGAAGAAGCAGGTTTATACTGGATAGTTGGATTACTACATCTGCAGGTCTGAGTACAGAATACACCCGCTCGTATCTTTCTTTTTAATTAGCACCAAGTAGTTTTTATTAAAGCAATGTATTACAGAGGAATTTTGGAAGTACATTGGTAGAATCTACATTATTCAATAAGATGTTTCATTTTATGGACATACGTTATTTCTGCATGTGTAAAATTAGGATACGTTGTTAGTCTTTTGTTAATTTCCAGATAATTAAACATTATTATCTATTTACCAATGAATAGATGTGATCTGTTTACAATATCAGAGATGTATATAAAGCACCCAGCTATAGTTGAAGCTCTAATTAAAATACATCATTGTTTGCCATGGTTTTAAGGCGAAAATTAAAAAGCGTTGCCAAATTAATCTTCAATCAAGAGTTCATTAATTAGCTAACCTTCTGTAAATGGGCTGCAGTTTGATGACAGCTCACTAAAGGACCATTTAAATGAATTCCTGATTGTATCAATCAGACAGGGGAAAAGAATTAGATTTGCGGCTCTTTTGCAGTAGCTCCTGAAAACATTTTCCCAACATTTAATGCACACAATGGATGTTAAACTATTTTAAAGTGATGAATCCTTTTTATTACTGTCCCAAACTCTGTTACTTCTTGCTGTATATCAAGAGGAAATGTATAAGGCTGCCAAGGTTTCATGATCCTGAACAGAATATTGCAGAGGAATATGCTTTATAACGTAGTAATAAGCAGTTGCTTGAAATAACATCATAACTTTCCATGAGAGAAACGTTTTGAACAAATTATTGATTATATAATAGTCTTTAGTAAAATTTACTTTGCGTCTGTCATGAATTTTAAAATATGAGGGCTTAAGTGGCCAGGTACTTCAGTTGCTTTTGTGCTGGCAACATAAAATTTCTGTACCTCTAGAGTATCTGGAAATGTCTGCCATGAAAGTGACAAATTAAAGATGTTAGTGCTAGATATGGGTATATTTCTGGGCTACTTTAGTGCATGTAGTATCTATCTAGACCCATCATGAGGGTTTAAATAGAACTTCAGAATGGGTGGTAGAAGTTAATACATGATTTGGGAACTCCTTTTGTGGTGTATAGGTGGGATTGGTTTGGTTGGATTTTTTTTTTTGCATATATTTAGTCTGTATGTATGCCTTTTGTGGTTCTGTGTGAACATGTGTTTTATGAAAAGTACGGTCAAAATAACAGTCTCTATTTACTCTTGCCAAAAGTTCTCCTTCTAAACTCTGCATAAACATACATTTAGTTAACATTTGGGTTGGTTATCATCTTAGTGAAATAAAATGGTTTGGTTTTTTTGGGCGAGTGGGTGCAGTTATTTAGTCATCAGGTTCATATACTCAAAGCTCTTTGAAATGAAAGCGCTAATTAAGGCCAAGAAAGATTGAGTGTCGAAGCTCGAAGTGACATATTACATTTCATGACATCTCAAACGTCTACAAATCGAAAAACCATGGTGATTTTTTTCACCTATAGAAGTATTTCCATTTGTTTCATATTATGTATACTGATATTATTAACCAGTTATCTGTAATTGATGTAATATTCTTAGGTATAGTAAAATACTTTCCTGTCTTGTTCAGAAGTTTGTTAAAATACAACTTATGTGGAATTACTGTTTTTCTGGCCAGTGGAGAACTGTACATGTTTGTTATGATCTGCCATGAGACAATAACCTTGTCCAGCACTGCTACATCTGTTAAGCCTATCCTGCCAATTAAACCACAGAGCTGGTGTGGGTTTTTTTCTTAGTCAAGGTGCTTATATCAAACATTTTATTCAGATACAGTAATCTAGTGTGAAGGAAAATCAGGTGGTTTTTTTCCTCTGTGCTGATTTGCATATGCATGTCAAATCTAGCTATGCCATTTTTTATGGTATTGAGGAAAACAAAATGACCTTTACTCAAGTTCTTAATAGTGGAAAGTTCTTATGTTCTGAATTTTCAGGTGGTGGGGGGAAGAGCCTGGAAGAGCAAGCTGATTACGCCACTGATGCTCACAACAGTCTGATACAGTCTAATACACTAAAACTCTCTATGCCTTCCTGTTATAATTGCATCTCTGCTCAAGGCTACTATAGTTAGGCTACATTAAATCTCATTGTCAGTCAGGCTGCATAAGGCTCAGGAAGCTCACGGGCTGGAGCTGGGCAATGTGATCTTCCTCAAGAGCAACTTCTCTCACTGCTACTTGCTTGTCTTCTCGCAGACTGCTGCATTACTATGTACATAATGGACACCCCTTACATAAATTATGTAACTTGATTTCTCCCCCTGTCTGACAGACACAATTTGCTTAAAAATAAATATGAGCCTGGCAATCTAGGTTGCCCGTTCTCCTTTTAGCTAACTGCACATGTTATTTATTGTATTGTACTAAAAGGAAAAGCAAAAAGTCACTACTTCAGTTTATCATCCAGCACAGGGCTCACATGTTGGAGGTGGATCATGTACACTTCACATGTATGATAAAATATAGGAGCTTTCAGCAGGGCTTCTATCAAAATAATTATCTAAGCAATTATCTGTGCTATTCAGCTAACTTTTGCACGCGATGGTGTTTCTGTGCTTTTGTGTTCATCAACCTTACTGCTTTGAGTTCTCTTAGGAACTATTAGACTGACAGTTTTCAAATTGTGCAGAAAAGACAAAGAAAGAGAAAAGGGCTTTTTATAGAAAATTGTGCCTTTATTACAGGTAGTTAATAAGCATTAATATCGTAAAGAATCAATGGGTTAAATGCAGTTGTATGATTTTAACCGGTGCAAAAATTTTGATCCTGCGCGGGTGGCCTGCATTTTCAGGAGGTCGTCTTTAAGACTCTCAACACTGCAGTTCTTTTCTTCCCAAATGGAATTCTCTGCATGAAAGAAGAAAGGACAAGCAAACCCTGATGTGCTGTGCTTGTTTGAATTTCACAAAAAGATTCCTGATCCTGTAGCTTGATACAAGCAGGAACGTAAATGAACTGTCTCTGAAGCATGTACTTCAGGATTATTTCAAATTATTATTATTATTATTATTATTATTATGATTATTAATTTAGTGGCTTGTTGGCTTCTATAGATATATATCAAATTAGACATGTTTTAATTTTGAGGTCCTCAAAGGTCTGTGTTGATAAGCATAGGCTTCAGGCAATAGTATCCATTCAGTCTGGGGTACAGACAGAAGAATGTATACTAATGATTGTGTACTTTTAAAAAGACAAAAACTGATTTATTTGTGTGACAATTTGTGTTGTTCTCTGTCTTCTTTTAGGATACTATTTACATTCGAAGAATGTTGGCTTTGTCAAGGGACAACCTTTGTATTATGCAAAGGAAAACCTTACAAGGAATAATGCAATCTTTTATTAAAAAGTTTGCTTCTTTGTCATGGCAGTTTTCTTTTAGTGCATCATGGGTGGGGAGAGAAGGACGGTTCATAGGTAGGAAACTCTACTAATGCATCTATATTTAGTGGTTGTATCCTTCTTCCCAGTTACTGGCAAAGCGTTGAGAAGAGTAAACCATGTGCTTTTGTACTGTCATATTTGATTTGGACTATATTCTCACTGTTGTTTGAAGCTAACATGAAACACAGTGTCTGCATGACCCATTTTAGCAGCCCATTATCATAATTTCACTGTCATATGGCCACTGAGTTAATGTACTTACAAATGACAGAGAAAGTGTGTTACATGACCTTAGGGTTTTCAAAAATTAAATGACGTAGGAGGTCGTATTTCAAAGAATTGTTAAAGATTAGGGTTCTGGGCAGTTGGCTTTTGGCTTTTTTCTTCTCCTCACCTGAAATTGTTATAGTGTGTACCAAGAAGGTACCTTTATTCCTTGATAGACAAAAATACTAAAATTTTAACTGTTTTCAAGCTCTGGATTTCAGCCATTAGCCTAATAATTTTGAGTAATATTAAAGACTGAATGCCATTTATTTTAATTATTTTAATTTCTTTTTTCATTCTCAATCATCCTTTGTCCAGGTATAATGTAACTTAAATTGTCTCTTGTATTGTCTCTTACTTTGCTAGGTGTGAATTTTTGTTTTTTTGTTTTGTTGGTTTTTGAAAGGAATTATTTTGAATGTATGAAGTAAAGTGAGTATGTTTCCTGGACTTGCTGCAATGGAGCTATCTTCTGGTTGATCATGTGATGCGGTAGTACTGGGAATAATTTTGGTTTAAAAAATAATCTTTTTAACAAACAGCTTTCTTAATTTGAGTATAAACCAGATCTGAATGTGTTTCTTAATTTAAGCAAGTGACATTGGCATTTTATCAGAGCCCGGTGTCCCCACACTTCCCAAATTTTATGGTGTCGTGAACCTACATTGCTAAAACCTACCATAGTGAGTGATTGATGTTTCTTTCATCACAGAAGGGGTTACATTGAGGGTAAACCACAATGGCTATGATATATATTCAGTAAGTGAGGAAATGGCAGGAGAAACCACAAACATGTAGTCCAAGTGGCATATCCTCACCTTTTCCTCATAAAGTTTGGTATTGAAACCAACTGCCTTATCTTTCCTTTACCCTTGTGAAGTTGGAAATCCTGTAGGCAGCACTGCATGAAAGGCCTCTCCAAGGCTCTCCTGCTTGAACTAGAATTTGCACAAACAAATGAGTGACTTTTTTTTTTACCCTAGAAATAGACGGAAGTCTGTCTTATTGGAAAAAAACCCAAGGAACTGAACAAACAAAACCCCTAGCCTTTGTTGCAACCAATATATTCTCGGAAAGTGAAACTGTGTGACAAGCAGAAGGAATCCCATAATTTTACTTAAGGACTCATTTGACAATGCTAGAAACATAAAGTGGGACAAGAATCTCCCTAAGCTGGATCTGCTTTACCACCCACAGGCCAAGTAATTGTGACTCTTGAGTTGGGCTTGCTCATCTGGGCTTGCATAGGTAACCTGTGGTGTGTTACTGTGTTGTTGTGGGGTTCCGTGGTTGAGTTGTGTGAGCATTATTTTCACTTGGAAACCTTGTCCAGGCAGAAGCCCCCTTTACATAAGTGGAAATTTTGTCTCAGTAAGGACTGTAGAAGGAATCAATATTCTTCAGTCAACCAGTGTTAGAAACCCTCCAGCCTCTGACCCCACTGACACAAACTGTTTTATTTAAAATGACTAATTTTTGAGAAACCTACCAAATGCTACTGTAACACACTAATGTACCTTGAATTGGTTTGAAGATAAAATGTGGTTGCCATGTGTGTCTAGAAATTACTGCCTTAAATAAATTTTGGAGCTCCAGAAAACCATCTTTAAAATACTATATTCTAGTTTTCTACTGATATAATTTCATAGCAAAGCTAAATAATAATGTAACAATAGAGAAAATAATAATACCAGAATTTATTTGCTGAATTTAACATTGTAAAATTGCTTTGTTGCTTGGTTTTCTGTGGCACTAAGGGACTGTTCTCATTTTACACCCAGGCAATCCCATTGATTTCAAATACAATCTAAAGGGGTTGTCTGCTTATAATAGAGGGCAGAATTTGACTTTCATTGCTGGGTGTAAATGCTGGCAGAATTTAACTTTAAGGTCTCAATCCTGCAGGAAACCCCTAAGCACAGCTCTGTTCATTAAAGAACTTAGCCACGCTTTTAACCTTAAATAAGATTCCTCTGCTCGTGCTATGTTTTGCAGGGCACTTAGGCACGCACTTACATTTCATTAATGTCAGTGCACCAAAGCACTTTGTGGCAGGACGTGAGCACAGTCTCAGGGACAGGAGCAGCTTTGACAACTTCAAAGGTGTAAGCCCTGTGGTGGGTGTAGCTGGCTAGGGCGTGGTGGGACCTCCAGCCTCCATGTACCTTGTCCCTGATGGACTGTGCTCCTTCAGCCGCTGGCAGAGCTCACTTGTGCTGCTTTTTGTTTCCATGCATTGCCTGCTCTTTCTCCTTGGGTCCCAGTTTCTGAAAATCCAGTTGCTGCTGCTTTTGTAACTGCTGTGAATTCAGGTGGTGTTTGGTTGCTCTCGCTTTAAATTTTTGTGTATGTTATTCTCCCTGCTGCCTGTGCTTTGTAAAAATAAAGCACAAGATCTAGTAGTGTTTCTAAATTCTAATGGAAGTACATAATTCTGGCGTACCAGTCTTCACAGGTCATTTGCTGAGAGCAGTGAATGGCTCTAAATATGCATGTGATATTGTGGAGCTCATGTCTCAGGTCTGCGGTTGTTCTCAGGCAGAGCACTGACAAGATGAGGGATCACCACTCTGCTTTACATGCGCAGATTAGCGTAATACCTTGTGAAAAAAAACAACTGGAATAGAGCATCCAGGCACTTGGCTAATTGGAGGCTCATTAAAAATATGGAGATAGATAGTTTCTTCGCAAGTTGCCCTGAAGTAAAGAAAGGGAGGAAGAAAAAAATACATCTCCAAAAGACAGCAGAGATATTACCGACCGATGATTTCAGTCCAGATAGGCGCACTTTGTTTGCTTGGCGTTGTGCAAAACAAGATGTAGTAGTGAACATGTCATGACAGAACTGAGACATTTCTCACACACAAAGTATTCAGGAGGGTATTTCATGACATGATGGCTTTCTAAAATTCAGCTCAGTGTCTCCTTGGGTTTGCAAAGCAAAACACTTGCTATTGTAAAAAAAAAG
>VZTZ01011589.1:0-32500 GCA_013400955.1 Drymodes brunneopygia | reverse complement strand
AGTGAGGAATTTTAGACCTAAACCTATCCCTATTTGTCAAAACTATGAAATATGTATTTCAGCAAAAATTATTTCAGTATTCAATTCCTTTACTGAACTGTGACCTTCACTGCTTAGGTGTTTCTTCTGAATAAATTTATTTATTTGGAGGATTTAAAATTGGGTCTTGAAGAGCTTACAGCATTTAATTTGTAGACTAGTAAAACCAAATACAATTATTACTTTTGGTTGTTTTCAAAATAATTTATTCAACATTGAATCCTTTTTTGAATGGAAAAGAATATCTCTGTAGAGACAGATTCCTTCAAAAGCACCCTTCCAAGGTTGTGGAAAGGTTTCATGTGAGAATATTTGTATTTTTAACCATATCCTTACATTTCAGATCTCTGTCTGCTTTTTCAAACAATGGATGTGTATTTATAGTGTAAATATTCTCACTGAAGCAAACACAATGTGCTGTGCTACTCACATGTACAATATATAGCATCTCATGTCCACTTAGATTAGAATGCACAGCTTTTAACACTGCTCAAAGATGACAGTATATCTATGGGGAAGAATTGGCATCCAGAAGGCACATTTTATAGGCAAAAAAATAATAGCAAGGCTTAGTAGGAAGAAAAGAAATACAAGACGCTCCCCCTAATTTTTATTTGTCTGGAATTTGAAGGTTTTTTCTCCTTTTTATACCTTGCATTTGCCTCAGTCTGTTCAGACACAAATAGAAGGAAGAGAAAAGCTGACGCTATGTTCTGTAATTTCTTCTGCTTTGAATATAGTTATTGTTGAGGAGGATCATTGCTTATATCTGCTCTTGATATTTTTGTGTGCTTTTGGGACATGTGTAGATACAGGAATGTCTGGAGAAGATTGCTGAGAGTTGCTCGGTCACAGAAAGATTTGTTGTCTGAAATCTGTCTGTTGATCTACCTTTTGTAATTTAGAATCTGAACATCTCATGCTTTTACTTAAGGTAGAATATATTACTTCTATCTGCAAGTAATTATAATAGGAACATTTTTGCTGTGTTTGAAATACTGAATTTTATTTATTTGTCAAATTTCTATGAGAGTTTTAGTAAAACGTACATGTTTTTAGACATCAACATTCTTCCATTTGTTTGCTTCTGTGTTAGCTCTTACAGAAACCTTTTCAGTTAGAGAGTTGCACTGACCTTGCAAAATACCATATGTTGAGTGTGCTGCTATTCATCTTATAAGCATTAGTAGTCTTAAATGAACAGGTATTGTCTGAATCCTGTGATAGCCAGAGGAGTTAAATAGACTATTTTTTGATTGCAGTGATAGAAATTAAACATTACAGATAATTTACTCTCTTTTTTGTTAAGAAGCATTCTTTTTTTGTGACTTTAGATACAGGTACAGACATCTGGGTGTGTACATCATACAAATTCAGGGTTTTGTTAGAACTGGCTTAAATTCTGAAATTGTAGAAAATCATAGTTCTGGCCAATTGTACACTCTTAACCCTTATACTGCAGTATATGTTGGTAAGGGAATGAATTCAATTGTGTAGTAGTCTCAGCAAAATCTAAGAGCAGGAAAAGTAAGAAAAAGATTAATGTTTCACCCTAACACTCAGTTTCTTTGCTTTAGCGGTTTAACATGGAACTTACATGTAGTTTTAATGTTTCTTGTGTGGTTTAGCTCCTTTTATTTTTAATGTACAGTGCAAAAGTATGAGAATAGAGAAAACACCATCATAAGTAAATAAAGAAAAATATAAGAGACGGCAGTGGATCATGTAGATTTTCTACTTAAGCAGATATGTAGATGGTTATATATAGCAATTATAAAAATGTGAATTTTTGCAATTTAGAATAAAGACATGTAAGCAAATAATTCACATGTATCCTTACAAAACGCTGTATCAACTATAGGAACATCCAGCATCTTACAACAGTTTTTTTGCACCTAGTTACTAAAAATATTGGGATGTGAAAATTAGAGAAAAGTGGCATAGTTGCACTGCGGTTAATGAGAAGAAAGCTGTTCATAAAAGCTCAATATGTGCGCCCTCTCAGTTTTTAGCTTGTACTTGTTTTGTTTTTGTCTTTTTTTAATAAAAATGCCAGATGGTAACTGCCCGTTGTTGTGCATTTTAGGTCTCAGAGGTTTGGGTTTTTTCCTATTTAAAAGTAATTTCAAAATCAGAAACCATATTCTTCTCTAACTATTCTTCACTTCTCTGAAACTTAAAAATGTATTGTCTTTTGCCATTAGAAATGACAGCAAACAGGTGTGTTGAATGAGAGTGCTAAGAGATCCTAGACTGTAGCTGTGGGAGTGAATTCTACGTGCATACCTGGGGTTCAGAACCTCAGCGGTCCTACATGCTCAAGTATCTGCAGAGTCTTTCAACAGCAGCATTGTTTCAAGACAGGGAAGCTGACTGGCTTCTGAATTCTCTTACTACTTCTGCATTCTATTCTTCATTTTATGGATGAAATGCCTGTTGGAGAATATTTTCATCTGGTTTTACAATGCTTTTCTGGCATCTTCCTGGCCTTTGACTCCAGGATTATTTCTGAATTTTATTTATTGTGCTTGGTACTCACCTGTCTTCTTAAACATGTTAGAAAATAGTTGAGGCTGATTTATCTGTAAGGAATTTGGCCCTAATTAGAAATTTTTTAAAAACTAAAAGGTCAAATTATTGTCTGAAAAAAATGACACTTAGGGGGCAGGTGAAAAATGCAATGGGCATCTTAAGGTTCAGCATAACCACAGTACTAGATGGAGTATTTTCCTACTTCTCCTTAAAAGATCAGGCAGAAGCAGTTAGGGGCTGCATTAAGATTGAATTGCAAAGGTGAATACATAATGCAGTAACGCAGTACTGACCGTAACATTGTTATTTTTCTTAAAAAAAAAAAAAAAAAAAGATTCTTCAGAGTATTCATATTACAATGAAAGAAGATTCCTTTTATTTTTCAGAAAAGACACTTCAGAATATATTAGCAACTGTGTACAAAAAGAAGCTCGACTTGTACTTATGCTCCCCCCAGTTGAAGAAGACCTCAGCTTTGTTAACATGATAATACATATTTTCTTCATACCACACAGGAGCAGAAGTGCCTCTTTTCTGGCTTTCTTTCAGTATTGTACCATGAAAGGACACAGGACACATTTCAGCATCACTTGCTACAGAGTCCACCTGACAAGGAGGCACTTTTTTATTCAGTTACTGAAAATTATTCATAATCCTTATTTTCTACCTTGACATTCTTATAAATGATCTACATTCCATTGACACTGTGATTTTTTTAAGCTTCTTTTACAAAACTGGAGGGAAACGTGTACAACTATGTTTTCTGCTTTGCGATGAAAGTGTACATTTATCACTTAGGTATATGTAAGTCACTTCTGTGAATTGAGCCCTTGGAGTAAATGTGTTTTGATGTAATGGCCATCTGCTCATGAATATCGCATTTGCTAGTTTAACAAATAGTTTGATGTAGATAAACACATAGTTTGGTGAGATAGTATAGTTTCACAGATAGCAATGCAATAGCAAAGTTTTATATTCTCCATAAGCCAATAATCAAACTGCAGTAGAGATCTCAAGGTTTTTATTTGTTGCTTTAAGAAATTAATCTCTAGCATTTACTTTTTGTTTCTGACTGCTTTTTTTCAAAATGGTAAATGCAGGACCTACATCAGATCATAACAGGAGGCAAACTACATCCTACCCATTTCAGAAAGCAATCAGACTTGCTTCTCTTTTCACCTTTCAAAAATGAAAGCTATTCTGCTCTCAGATGGACACAGTACAGCCAGACACCAGGAGACCCTGGAAACAGCTGACCTGACACTCTTGCCCTGTATGGCTTCATTAGAGTCAGGTATCAGTGACACAGAAATGGCCCCTGAAGCTGTAGCTAAAGCCAGTTTGCAAGAAAAGACAGAACTGACAAGATAGAGTTGGTCAAGTCGGTGATTCTGAGTGTCATGGTCTGAGGGATGCAGGTCAGCTGCAACGTGTTACACATACATATGTAGTGCAGTAAATATAGCTCAGTACCAGGCCATTTTTTAAGCTGATAAAAACTAGTTTAGTAGGCTCTTTGTTTGATTGTAGTTTTGATATTATGGTATTTACTGTGGTCCTGGCACATATTTTACTGCTGAAGTCAAAGTTTATTCTTCAGTATCACTGATACCAAACTGTAACCATGACAGAGTATGTGGATTTATAGGAGGTGTGTGTGAGTGATGGTGAGTTTGGGTTTTGAACATATCTTCAAAATTTGTCTTCGTGGTTACTGTTTTTAGTGCAGGAGAGCCATGTAAAATGTGCATGTTCAATAACATTGTCTTGTTTCCCCCCATCTCCCCTCCTGTATTTTAGCATATGTTCCTGAGGAAGAATTGAAAGCAGCAGAAATAGATGAAGACAGCGTGGAAGATGATGGGCTGTCTCTGGACATCCAGGAGAATGAGTATTTGTGCAATGAAGAAGCGGAGATCAAAGAGGCTCAAAGCTACCAGAACTCCCCAGTCAGCACTGCAACTAATCAGGATGCAGGCTATGGTTCGCCGTTTAGTGAAAACAGCGATCAGCTGGCCCATTTCAAAAGCACTTCCTCTAAAGAAGAGAAAGAGGATCCTCAGTGCACAGACAATGTTTCCTATCCACAGGACAGCTTGGCACAAATAAAAGCTGTGTATGCAAATTTGCTTTCAGAGACTTGCTGGTCCAGTTTAGCTTTGGACTTAAAGAAATCCAATCCAACCACCAGCAACAACGGAATCAACCAGAATGAAAACAGCACCAGTACTGACACCAGTGCCAATTCCCAGAGTACTTGTACTACCAGTACCAACACCAGTACCAGTACAACCACCAGTAGTACCAGTAACAGTAATAGTAACAGTGGTGGCTCAGGTTACGACTGGCACCAAGCTGCATTAGCTAAAACTCTGCAGCAGACCTCATCGTATGGACTTCTCCCAGAGCCGAGTCTCTTCAGCACAGTGCAGCTTTACCGGCAAAACAATAAACTCTATGGCTCTGTGTTCACCGGTGCCAGCAAGTTCCGATGCAAAGACTGCAGTGCAGCCTACGACACGCTGGTGGAGCTGACAGTGCACATGAATGAGACTGGACATTACCGTGATGACAACAGAGATAAAGAAGCTGATAAGACTAAGCGGTGGTCAAAGCCTAGGAAACGATCGCTTATGGAAATGGAAGGCAAAGAGGATGCCCAAAAAGTGCTGAAGTGCATGTACTGTGGGCATTCATTTGAGTCTTTGCAAGACCTCAGCGTCCATATGATAAAAACAAAGCATTACCAGAAAGTGCCTCTGAAGGAGCCAGTACCAGCCATCACTAAATTGGTCCCTTCTACCAAAAAGCGAGCACTTCAGGACTTGGCTTCACCTTGTTCACCTGAGCCAACAGGGATCACGGCAGAAGCTTCACTGGGTGAGTCTGCAAAGGATCAGAAAACTGCCAACCCGTATGTGACTCCAAACAACCGCTATGGCTATCAAAATGGTGCTAGTTACACTTGGCAGTTTGAGGCACGCAAAGCCCAAATACTGAAATGCATGGAATGTGGCAGTTCCCATGATACTTTGCAGCAGCTCACTGCTCATATGATGGTCACCGGTCATTTCTTGAAGGTGACCAATTCTGCTTCCAAAAAAGGCAAACAGCTAGTGTTGGACCCTGTGGTGGAGGAGAAAATACAGTCTATACCTCTTCCACCCACCACCCACACACGGCTACCAGCCTCCAACATTAAAAAGCAGCCCGATTCCCCAGCGGGTTCCACAAACTCAGAGGAGAAGAAAGACCTAGAGAAGGAAAAGCTGGTGGTCACTGAAACAGAGAAAAAGATTAAAGAAGAGAGCGAGGACACTACAGAGAAATTTGAGCCAACAACTTTGTATCAATACCTCAGAGAGGAGGACCTAGATGACAGTCCTAAAGGTGGAATAGACATACTGAAATCCCTGGAGAACACAGTGACAACAGCCATCAGCAAAGCTCAGAATGGAGCCCCTTCCTGGGGAGGATACCCCAGTATTCATGCGGCTTACCAGCTCCCGGGAACAGTCAAACCCCTTCAGCCCGCGGTGCAGAGCGTTCAAATGCAGCCGTCCTACGCAAGCAGTGTGAAATCACTGTCGTCAGAACACAACGCACTCATCCATTCCCCAGGCAATCTCACACCCCCACCTCACAAGAGCAATGTATCTGCTATGGAGGAACTAGTGGAGAAAGTTACAGGTAAAATCAACGTGAAGAAGGAAGAGAAGCCTTTGGAGAAGGAGAAGAGTTCTCCAGTTAAACCCATGTCACCTGCTGCTAAAGAAAACAAGGACTTCCCAAAAGCAGAAGAAATAAATAACAAACAGCAGCCAAAGAAGAGCTCTGAGTCAGAAGTTCAGAAGGTCAAAAAGGATAGTCCAGCAGAAGCACATACGCCAAATGGTACAGAGCCACTTAAAACAAAGGTTGCAAATGGTTGTAACAATTTAGGAATTATCACAGATCATTCACCTGAGCCATCCTTCATTAATCCATTGAGCGCTTTACAGTCCATTATGAATACCCACTTAGGCAAAATTTCTAAGCCGGTAAGCCCCTCTCTGGACCCTTTGGCCATGCTGTACAAAATTAGTAACAGCATGTTGGACAAACCCATTTACCCAACCACTCCAGTCAAGCAGGCTGATGCTATTGACCGGTATTACTATGAGAACAGCGATCAGCCTATTGACTTAACTAAGTCCAAAAACAAGCCTCTTGTTTCCAGTGTGGCTGACTCTGCCTCGTCCCCGCTGAGGGAGAGTGCCCTGCTGGATATTTCCGATATGGTGAAGAACCTCACGGGACGTTTGACACCCAAGTCATCAACTCCCTCTACCGTGTCAGAGAAGTCTGATGCTGATGGCAGCAGTTTTGAGGAAGCTCTGGATGAACTGTCACCAGTGCACAAGAGGAAAGGCAGGCAGTCCAACTGGAACCCTCAGCATCTTCTGATCCTTCAAGCCCAGTTTGCTTCCAGCTTGAGGGAGACCCCAGAAGGCAAATACATTATGTCGGACCTAGGTCCACAAGAGCGGGTACACATCTCTAAGTTTACTGGTCTTTCCATGACCACAATTAGCCACTGGTTGGCCAATGTGAAGTATCAGTTAAGGAGGACAGGTGGAACTAAATTTTTAAAGAACTTGGACACAGGACATCCTGTTTTCTTTTGCAATGATTGTGCCTCTCAGTTCAGGACTGCTTCTACATACATAAGTCACTTAGAGACACACCTAGGGTTTAGTTTGAAGGATCTGTCAAAGTTGCCACTTAATCAGATTCAAGAACAGCAGAATGTTTCAAAAGTCCTCTCAAACAAGACTTTGGGCTCACTTGGAATTGCCGAGGAGGACTTAGGCTCCACATTCCAATGTAAGCTCTGTAACCGAACTTTTGCAAGCAAGCATGCAGTCAAACTGCACCTTAGTAAAACACATGGCAAGTCCCCAGAGGACCATCTGATCTATGTAACTGAGTTAGAAAAACAATAGCGTCCAGGTAAGCAGCCAGGTATGCAAGTGACCACAGGAACATTGCACTAAACTTCTTCATAGTACTGCACTAGGCCTGACCTGAGCCTCTGAAATCAGTCTTACTTTTGTTGCTGAACTGCCTATCTGGACCTTGGTTTTTCTTACACTTATTTTGTAGTTATATTTATATGCTCTTTGTCTGATCTGTGCATGGTTATTTTTTTGTTTCTGTTTTTATTTTTTGTGAGTCAAAGTCTGACCTTTATTTTCAACATCCGTCCTTGATGTTAAGCTATCTTTTGTAGAATATAGTGGGAGACACTATTGAGAGACATTAATTTAGCCGTAAAGAAAGACACAAAGAACAATGATAAAGAGACATCCTAAAATTACAAAGTTGCCATGACAATAAAGGTCACAGAATCTGGTAGTGTCAAGTTTTAACCCTCTGAGAACTGTAATAGCATTTCTGTGCCTTTCCCAGTGACTAAATAAGTAAATAAGGTAAAGCGAAACAAAACAAAACAAAAGTATTAAAGGCATTTCATTCAAATAAAAGCTATGTCGGAAGCAGGACTTTTTTTTTTTTTATGAATGAGCTTCCTTTTTTTTTTTTAATGCAGAACTGGTTTGTGAAGATATTGTGCATGCAGTCCTTGGAAGAAGGAGAGCTGTGTAGTACTCAAGGTTAGGAAGCCACAACTGTATAAGTTAAATAATAATTTAAAAAAAGCAAACCAAGTTGCCACTATGCCCAAACCCTCTGGATGCTGAGAATTGCCACTTTTTGGCAAAAAAAAAAGAAAAAAAAAGTATGCAAGCTGTTATTTAAAACAAATGTAAAAATGCTCTTTTCTTTCCTTTATTTTTTCTTTTCTGTAAAATACTGCAGTTTATAGTTATTTACAAATGTTAAGCTTTGGTACAAGCTGACCTTTCTATAGTGTGCTGCATTGGTAAATGGAAACAAAAAAAAATGGGGCAAATGTTGGATTCTGTTCCTTGTAAATTGCCAGCATCAGCTTAAAAAAATACATGTTACATATCGTACCATTTTAAACTGTTCAACTTTCTTTGTACCTTCTGGCTGTATGCTTTCTCTTTTAACTTTTTATATTGTCATTTTATATTCGATTTCTGTGTATATAATGTAAAATCACACTTTTTGAATAAAATTTAGTTCCTGCAGCTTGATATAAATAGAGGAATTTTACTGGCACCTGCATCTTTCCAGATGCATGTACTTAAAGGAACTATCTGACAAAAAAAATAAATAAATAAAAATAAAGCAAGCAATGCACTATGAATTATACATTTTGATGTTTTATCATTAATATTGTACAGTACATTTTGGTTCACACAATTAAATCCACTGTTTTCTCAAGTGTAAAATAAACCCACATGCAGTTCTTGATTTACATACATTGTCATGTCGTCATTATATTGCCTTTGAGGTGTTATTCCAGCTATAAGAGGCATCGTTTATATAATCAACCAGTGAAAATCTATTTGAAATTATCTCTCGTGATCTGTGTGCTAACATGTCTCGCTCGAAGCCATAATGCTGGTAACCTCTTAGAAGAGATTTGCAGCAGGGACACACTGCAAAAGGTACAGAGCCAGAACAGCAAGGGGCACTCTGCTCCTCACTGGGGTACAAGAGAGGTTGCAAAGGTTTTGGCTACGTTAATTTCCTTATGCTGTGGGACTGTACCTGTAGCCATTTTCTGTGTGTGTTCAAAGGCCATCTCCTCCCTCCTTCCCTCTATCCCTTCTCTGGTGAACACCTTTTGACTTCAACAGTTCCATAGTCAGAATCTGTGGCTCCTGCCCCTACAGTCTGTTGGATGATGTAGTGCTGCCTTTCTGGCAGCAGTGAAGACCTCAGAGGCTTTGACACCAGTTTTTACTTATAGTACAAGGAGGCAGACGTATGTTTCTCTGTACTTTTTAAATATTGCATTTTGAGGTAAGCTGAGTGCTATCATATCAGGTGTTTCCCTTAATCTTTATTTCTGTTCTGTTGAATGCAGATGTCATTTAGAATGTAAAAGAGAGCTGTCAGAGCCTTCACTTCTCTATCTCCTGAGTGCTTTGACAGTTACAGTGTATGAAAGCCTGGGATCTGCTATCCATTACACTTTTTGGATGGGCTATTAATTATGAGGACCTAGAGGGGTTTGCTTTCACGTGGTATTAGTGATACTATTGTGTTATATATACTTCTGTGTACGTATGTATATTTCTGTTTCTTCTTCTCAGTTCTTCTGAAAGTAATTTAAATGTATGATACAGCATGGTTCAGCATTTAATCTTTAGTTTAGCTACAACTCCAGAAATATCCATGCACCGTTCTGTTCTCTGTAAAAGCCTATCAAGTCCAGGTCAGTTACATTTACAGTGTTTCTAAGTAGTGCAGGGAAGTGCCATGAGGGTTTTTTAAAATGTCCCTTACTTTCTTCACTGCTAACTACCTATGTCCTTCAGGGGATCTAGCCATTTAGACATTTCAGTTCAATTACTGGATGATTATGTGCTTTGGGCCCAAGGGGTGGTGAGGAAGAAAAACAGTCAGGCCTATGGCCATAATACAGAGTCCTTAAATAATAACCCTTTGAAGTTTTGTTTACTTTCCCACAGGCCTGCAAACATGTGATTATAAAATATGCTGTAGTACATTGTAGTAGTGTGTGAAAAGGTTGAAAGGGAGAAATAATAGTTCTAAAGTGGGTTTGAATCTAAAGTAAATCCATTAAAACTGATTTTGAAACACGGCATGTAAAGTGAGTTCTCAACACCAGGTGACTCCCTCGAGAGGTGTTTATGACATTGCTAAATCCGTTCAGTTCTGATAGCTTCAGAATTGGACAATCACTCATCATCTGCGCCACTGTCTGAAGAAAGTCCATTTAGAATAAACTAGCAGCTTTACCTGGTGACTGTGCTGATGTAACACTTTCTACGACTGAAATATGGAGTAGATGAAAATTGGAGGGCTCTGATGGTTCACCTGCTTAAGAAAATAAAGTACATCGACAGTACAATCTTTGTTATTTGGATTTCTGCCCCTTTTGTTTGAATATTGTATTTCAGAAAAAAATCCTTTTTAAAAAAGAAATTGCACAGTTCAAAAGGAAGTTATTCTTTTTCCCAGAATTTTTTTCAAGTTTATTTCTTCTTTATTTCTATAAGATTACAACAAAAGTAAGTTGTAATTCTATTCTGTGTGTAGCTATTCTATGAGTAGCTTCTAAAGCTATTGGATGGAAGAGGCCATATAGCCTTTCAGGACTAATCTTGAAGAAAAGAAACCTAAGCTTTAAACCCCATCACAGTCTTTGTAAGCCTTTATACCTGTTTTGTGATATATGCAAAATCCAGTGTGTCTGATTATTTTCAGAGATGTATAAAGCTCATTTTTTTCAGCATTACATTGCTGGTGTTCACACCTTTGCTTGTGTCTGTTCTCAGAGAGGAAGATCTTGGTTTGCTTATTTTTGCAGGTTTGAGTTCTGCTTCGGTGCATTTTTCTATGTTTCTGTTTCAAAGCTGATGCTAACCACTGGAAATTTGGGATATCTGTGTGCTGATGACATTGGTCCTGAATGAAATAACCCCTCTTTTTTTTTTTTTTTAATAGCATTTAGTGGGTTATACACTAATGTCTTCTGCAAGATAACTTTGTTACAGCTTTCTCTGGATGGTTATGCTAGTAATAATGACACCAAATATAATCTGTCCTTTTCATGGAAGTCACTAAAATGCAATTGCAATTAAGTACAAAGGCATAAAATATACATATTCTCTTGTGTTAGACTAATCAAGGCACAGTGGATCAGCTTTTGCTTGCATTTTCCAAAGCCATCTCAGATCTGAGCGTGTGATATTCTTTAAATAATATGGCAGGGGTCCTGGTTAGGAGACCTCCAAGGAGAGGCCAGTTTCCATGTGGAGTGTTCTTGCAGCTCTGTAGGTGTTGGTCTCCTGGCTGATGCAGTATTGAGTTACTCTCCCAGCATGAAAGTAGCAGGAAGTGGGATTTCACCATCTGTTCACTGAAATTTAAAAGCAGGGTCCTTTTCTGTCCGTAGATGAGAACAGAATGCTAACCCAAATTAACTGGTCAGATACTAATCTATATAATATGATTCTTCTGAATTTTTGTTTTCCCCAATCTTCTTTGGGGAAAATCTTCTTTGAGTTTCTTCTCATAATGTTTCATGTGGCTTTGTCTAGTTTCTCTTCATTGCTGTGTGTACTCAGCTTCATCCTACAGGTAGGTGGTGATACCACATTTTGGGATGAAAGATGCTGTTCTAAGTAGAAGGTGATATCATAGCTAAGTGAAAATATCAATATCCAAAACTGGATGTATTGAAAAAGGAGAACATTTTACAAGTCTAGATGATACAGATTACCTGAGATTAATATAATTTAAGAAATGTGCTTCTTTATCCCGCATCTTCATTAGCTTTGTTTTTTCACTGGTGATTTAGCAAAACTGATTTTAGATTAGTTTAACACCAGAAGGTCAGGACTGCGAACTCTGATACCTGGCTAGTGGACCTAGTTATTTTCAGACAACCAATATCAGAATATGCAATGATTATAAAAGCTGTAGACCTTCCCACTGGGAATGAGAAGGTCAAGTTACACTGTTGTGAAGATCCCTTCTTTTTAAACATCTCTACAGTTCTGTCCAGTGACCTGCTGAATCAGGGTCAGCGTGGACAAAATGCATGGAGTAAGTTTTATCCTAACTACTGTAGTTGTCACCTGGGGTTTTTTTCCCTTCCCCGTGAAAAATAAAAAGTTTAAATTTGATTAGTTATACCCAGGTTGTCAGGATTTGAATGGTTTTTACTTCTGGATAAACTTCTTAGTGTAAAACACTCAGGGAAAATTAATTGTTAAAATTATTCGTTCTTTTTAAAGAAGCATTTCTCAGACAAAATTGTTCAGGGCACGATGTGTTGACCATCGCTACAGCATAAATCTGAACAAATTTAATATGGTGAGAGTGTACTGTATTTCAGTCCAGAGTGGTTGTGTCAGCATTGTCTGAAGTTGCAGGTTAAAGCCTGACAGGTTCCTGACCAGGCTTGTCAGATGTAGGACACCTGTGGTTAAATGCCACGTGGTCACTTGAGGAAGGAAGGCTGGAGTCTGGTTGCCTGCAACCCATCTGCTCTTGTAGAAGTCCTGAGCTGATTCATTTGCTCAGAACAGCGTGCATTATGAAATCTTAGAGGCTGGTGGGACACATCAGGCAAATACAGACCAACCTTCAGGGTCATGCAGGTGGAAGTCACCTCTCTTGGTACACATGACAACTTGTCCAAGGCCACCTCTTTAGGAATACATACAAATTGAAGTTTGTATTAGAGCCCGTCATGAACCACTAAAGCGGAATGGCACCTGTATTTCCTACTCAAAAATTACACCCATGATGATGGAATCCAGAAAGCAGAATGCTACAAGTCACATAGTCAGAAACAGTGCCCCAAGCTCATGACAGCAGCTAGGGGTGTAGCCACTAGAGCATGCTCTTGGGCACAGCTCCTTACTCCCCAGAAGGCTTATCATCAGAACAAGTGGTTGAGTTCCATGCAATATGATCTGGGATGGAAGATTCAATAGCTAAGAGCAAGCAGTTTCTTTCAAATAAGTTCACTAGTGGACTGGTAAGTGCTAAATCAGTTTGGCAAAATCTATTAACCTGCCAGTTGGCACTTCAGTTTCATTATGTCATACTGTGTATCACCATGGTCAGAATCCATTCACCCCTTGACTTTCCTTTCAGTGAGGTTTGGATACTCGAGACTGAACAGTGATGAGACCAAATATCAGTCCTGCTGAATTACTTAAAATTACAAGGTTTTGTATTTTTGAGTGGCAGGATAGGTTGCTTTATCTTGGCAATGGGCATTGACCTCAGATACAGACAGACAGATTGGATCAGATGCCATTTGCCCCATACTGTAGCTAGTGGAGAACACTGCTGTAAACTCCTGAAAATGGTCTCTGGCAGTGAAACATGGCTGGGAAAAAAAGAAGATTTCTGCCATTTTTTCATCTTTTCCCCAGGAACTGCACAGTGTATTGGGACATGCAAAGAAACTGTGGTTTAAGCTGAGCATTTCTGAGGAGCAGTGTTCTGTCAAAACAAACTGCCTTCCTCAAGTCCTGGTTAGGCTTAGTTTATCACTGCATGGTTCCAATGTGTAACATCTCATTTGTTGTCATGGAAGCACTGCTACAGGTTCAGTGTCAAGAGCATCATCTTCTCCGCACCCTCTGCCCAGCCTCCAGCGTAGTGAGGAAAACTGGCACAGTGGCTCTGCAAGTCACTTTTGCTCTGCAAGGAGTTGGAGGGTGAACTGGGAGGGAGAGGAATGGGATAGCAGGGGATTTTGATCTTGATAAAGCATCACAAAGTTTTATGTTTTCAGAAATGTGGCTTCATTCATATGTCTCTTCACGCTAGCTTAACCCACTATGTATGGCAATACAAGAAGTGGCTCTTGAAAATGCTGCCCTTTGGCTTCAGGGTCTTTGACATCTAATTTCTTAGTACTTACAAAGGTGAAAAAGTTGTGTAGTACATCACTTCTGTTTATTCCTTGTTCCAGGTGAAACTAGACCCATTGTAGGTAGGATGTGAGATTCATAAATGGCTTTTCCCATTGGTAAGTGACTGGTATAAGTCACCCTAGGCATTTTCATTCTGGATTTTTTTCCTCAATTTAGACCAAAGCACTTGGGAAGCAATTTAAGCCAAACTGGAAAAAGCCACTTTTATTTTCTAAAAAGAAAATCTGCCCAGGGCTGCTGTGGCAGGGAAACTGCATAATGCTACCAGTATAACTGCAATGGTTTAACTGGAAAATTCTGATAGTAAGCAAGCTTTAAGTTTATTTATGTGCAAATGCTCTAAAAAATACTCACAGGCTTAGACACTGCCCACAATTGGTATATTACTTGGTAGTCCGAGGTCAAATGCACTCAGCTTGCTTTCAGTGGGCATGCTGTATTAATAATTACATGTAGTAGTACCTGAGTGTGTAGCATGATGATAAAGTGTGGTGCAGGGAGGCACTGATAGCACTGTGTGTCTTTATGTTCAAGGGAGAGCTGTATTGTCTCTAAAGTGCTACCTTGCTACAGTTTGTAGCATTTAGCATTAACTGTCTGTTATTTCTTGTCACCACTTTTCTGTGGTGGAATAAATGTGAAAAATTAGATAGCTTTGCTCTAAAAAAGGCATCAGGTCTAGACTTAACATTGCATGGGGATATCCTCCGCCCAAGTTTTGGGGGTTGGTGAGTGTCACATTTCACATTTTCAAGCGTGCTTTGACAACTGGGAGTCTGGAAGAGTGGAAAGAAGAAATAGGACTTGGGAATGACTGAGAATGGAGTCTAATGATCAGCAGCCATCTGATGGGTAAAAGCAGTACAATAAAAGAATTTGAGCTTGGACATCCACTGTGAGAAGGAGGACAAGGTGGGGAAAAGAAATAATAGAAGAATAATTGCTATTAGCAGGAGCAGATGCCAGGGATTTTCAAAGCTAGGACTGAGAGGGGTGAAAAGGGAAGGGTTGGAAGGCCTGTTTGCCTGTTAGGAGACAAAAGGGGACCTAGCAAGGTAAAGCACAAAGGGGCTCTGTGCTGGGAGATAGAAGCATGCCTGAGTGATGTTTGAGAACCTCTCTGACCTCCTGCAAAAAACATGAAATGAGGCTGAATTTGTCTCAGGGTTTTGTAGTGGACAGCTGAAATATTTAATGTAAAGACTTCACAGAATTGTCTGTTTAGAAGCTGGAGGGTCAGGGAGAAAGAGGCGAGATAAGGACAGAAGCCTGGGCAAAGAGCTTGAGTGAAGTATGATGATGAGGGCTCTTTTTGTTGCATAAGATGGGGAGAAGAGCAGAGAGGAAAGCTTTGCATGGGGAAAACTTAATGGTTGTTTTGTTGCTGCTGGGTTTTTTTTCCCCACTTAGTGTTTCTAAGAGCAATAACTACATCAAATCTGTATTGTAATAGCAATCAGAGTCCAAGGGCCTGGCTATGCTGGTTTCTGTAAAAACACATACTAACAGTAGCCACCACCTCATTTAAGACAAGGCATAAGAAGGGAGTATAAAAGCTATAAGAAACAGGGGAGAAGATGGTGCAATTTCATAGGCTACACATGTACATAAATCGAGCGCTTGTGAGTCATTTAATTTTTAAAGACTTTATAATAGATGTGCTGCAGTCTTCACTGGCCATCCACCTAGCTGCTCGCAGTTGGCAACTTCACTATTGATATCTGGGCATCATTTTAAGTGAGCACTTAAGGTTGAGTATCAAGGGAAGGTATTTATAGTTTCAGCAGAGTAGGTTGATAGCTATTCCAGCCCCAGATGGGAACTGGGTTACATGACAGATCAGGCTGCCTTCCAATTTTATCCAATACTAGCGATAAGGGGAGGGGGGAAGGAGGACAGCTGCAACCGTGTAGTCCTTCTAGGGTTAAAGATCCTAATGCTTTAAAGAGAATGTCTAAAAGAAAATTTCTTTCTGAAATAATTTATGGAAATGCCGTGCTCCCTTTGAAGGTTCCATGTCACTGCATGGCACTACGCAATGTTCTCTTTCTTCACCTGTCAGGCAAGGACCACCTCGAAGAGTCTCACTGCTGATTACTAGTTAATTGTCATTAATAAGTGACAACTGACATTATGGGGGCTTAATGCAGAGAGAACAGAAAAGAGCCACAGATATTCTAATGAGCTGACTCCTACGTGCCCTCTATTGTTGTCGAAAATGAGGAGCTGTCGTCATTGTTCAGGAGATGGGCTTCAATTGCTCTGGAAAAATATTCTCTTTTAATTTCTTTATGCATAGATAATTCCTGGTGCACTCTCTCTCCCTCTCTCCGTCTGTCTCTCTTGCTCTTTCTTTCTCTCTCATACACACACACACACACAGACACACACACACCTTTCTGTGAACACAGTGAAAACTTCCACTGATGATATACAGTATGTATTAAGATACAGTAAAGCTTTTAAAAGTATTTCTATCTAGGCATGAACACATGCAAGCATCTGTGTATGCACCTACATACAGACTGTCTACACACAAATGCAAATCACCAAGATGTTTATTTAATTTTTAAAACCCAGCAAAGAAGTGGGCACAGACAACTCCCCGAAGGAAAGGAACCAAAAGGAGATGGCCAAGACTACAGGAGCTGATGTAAGAAGTCAGGATTTAGGAAGTCCTGTTCTGTCCCAAGTATGAGGAGTTTTGAAGTGATGGCAATGAGCAAATAGAGATTTCAGATACAGGTACCTAAAATTAGTTTTCTTGCTCCTTATTTAAATAGTAGCTTGATAACTTAATGATTTTCAAAACTGTCAAACAGGCAGGAGCTCCTTGGGAGGCGGTGGTGGCTGCAGATGCTCAACACTGCCTGCTGAAAGTCAAAACCATTCTTTGCACACTTTTGGAAAATCTCAGCCAGCAGAGGGCCAGAAATTTGGGGGAGATGATTTAATGAGGCATCAAACTCCTGGTTGTATTTCCTGAAAAGTAGGAGTTCTGTTTACACTAGACAAGCATGATCATTCCAGGAGAAGCTTACTTGTGTGCAATGGCAGATGACATATATTCATACGTGTACAAGAGACTCTCTACCCTTGCAGATTAGGGATAAGCAGGGTTCTGAGGGTGCTGCTGACAACCAAAACCAGGAACCTTTCCAAAAGTTGGGAAATCACCCATGATTCTTGAGGCAAAAATTTAGGTGAAACTAATGGAAGCCAGAGGTGTTGTTATGATGATGCCAGCTTCTCCTACCAATTTTGGAGCAACACAATCACCTGCATCAAATCTCTTAAGTATGGACAGTACTTGAGGTCTAAATTGTAGAAGAGGAATTTCCTACTTTTACCAATAAATATCCAAGAGTTTCCATTCTGCAACAATAAATTGCCTATCTGTACTGCTCTCTAACATTTAAAGCTGTGTGGGTTTGCCTGAGAAGTGACTTATCCAGTGTCTTTCAACTATCTGCACAAAGGGGAGAACCCATCATTTTACGGGGAATTTCATTTTGATTGCATAGCTTGAGTTTTAAACTCAAGACTTACAGGAAAGAAAATGAAAATGAGATGCCTCTCATATTGTGCTTGCAGCAAAGACATTCATTAGCATTCTCTGTCTTTCTGCCTGCCAAGGCCCAAACAAAAGATACAGTCTGGAACAATGGCCTGAAATGAGGAACACAACCAAAGCAGCCGTGCAGGAAGCCTGCCATTTCCCATGGTTTGGGGACCTAGAGTCAATATTACATAGTGCCCTGAGTAGATATGTGGAAGTGGAAAATACCTCAAATGACAGTAGATAAATTTTTTTTTTTTTTAATGCTGGGCTTCCCACTGTGAAGTCAACAGATACCATGTCTTACATTGCCATAGTGTGACTTGATAGGTCCTAATTCCCAGCTCTGTATGTGACTTTGGACATGACCTCTCTGTGACTGAATCTACCCGTCTTTTAAAGAGATGAGATAATGCCTGTGTGGCAGAGAAGACACATGCTGTAATCAGTGGTGAGAGTTTGTAATACTGCGTAGAAAGCACTTCTTGACATTGCAAGTGTCTTTTCAGTTACTGTGCTGCCTTTAAAATTTCCTTTAGGAGAAGGCAGTTGAAAAGATCACAGTCCAAGCCATTTCACTTCCTGAGGCAAGAGGTCAGCTTGCTGCTCTTTGTGGTGCTCCTCTACCTTCTTATCCTCTGGGTTAGGAAGCTCCCCACTGCCCACCACCAAGCTCAGTCTAGGGTCACAGCTGCCAGGGCAGTTTCATATCCAAATCTATCACAACAGTTCTTACTGTCCTCATAATCCTTCTCTTCTTGCTTTCTTTCTAGTTGTAACAAAACGGTTTTGGCAGCTTCTGGAACTTCTCTGCCTGCTGGACCCCAGCAAATCTGATGCTAGATACTAGTGATGTCAGCTGAAGTCAGTATGTTGAGTGGAGTGGGTAAAATTTGGGGTCCTTGATAAACTGTGTTTAAATAAACTGGGTGTATTATTGCTTTTAATACCATTTATCTTATGAATGCTACTGGAATGTAGGAAGCACTGATGGAGTTATTCCTGAGTGGAGTTCCTTTTTTCATCAACAGTCCTGAAGCATAGAGTTAGAAATTGTGCTCTGCCCTATGTATTCCTTCCTTCCCAAATTAAAGTCATTAACCTTATTTGCATTGCGTCTGTATAGTAGAGACTGTCACTCAAGACCTCTTAGACATTTTAGCAAACACTTCCAAATGACTGGGACTCTGTCTGTGATATTCTTCTTTCAATAATTTACAATCATTAAAATGACATCAGACTATCTCCAGTTCTGGCATTCTTTCCAGTCGCTGTCTCTCAGATGTCTACGTGGGATGAAGGTAAAGCTGGCTCTGTAATGATGGATGTCCCTTGCAGAAAGTGGTTTAGAATAACCGAGGACACAAAACAAAGCCAGAACTGGAGATAGTCTTATCTCACATTTGGAGCTGTAAATTATTTAAGGGAGAGCTCCAGCTCCAGGAAACTGAGGTTACAGCAAATATTAAGCTTCCTGTATGGCTATTTTTCTTGTGTCAGGTGGTGTGGCACAGTTTATTCATAGGCATTCAGGGGCCATGGAAATAATCAGCAAATGAGGAAAATATTTCATTTTCTGTTGCTATTTCTCATGTCAGATTTCTAGAGAACTGAGACTTGAGGTTTAGGGCCCTTTGCATTGAATTCAGATCCATAAAAATCCTCTTGATGGCTGGAAAATATTGCATGAAACTAATGGATGCACTGTCAATAGAGATTGCTGTGACTTCACAAAACGTTCCAAGTAACTACAGATCATTTATAGATAATCACAGGCAAGATGCTCCAATCCAGTGACTCTTATTAAATAGCTAACTCAAGAAACAACACGATGAAGTTGCAATGCATGAAGTGCTCAGTGATAGCTTGTGCAGTCTATCTTGCTTCAGTTGGCATTGAAAGCTTAAACATGTTCCTTTCCTTCCCTACACATCCTTGCTTGGTACATAAAATATACATGAAAAAAAGCTGGAATAACAAATACCTATATGCCCAGCTGATACCTAAGAGGAAATTTTTGAATTATTTTGGAGGGGGCTGCTTCAAGCAATAACAGCAGGGGAGGGAATGCCTTCTGCCCTCTATGGCCAGCATCAGGGAAGAAAGAGCCCCTTCGCAGGGCAGGGCAGGGCAGAGCAGGGCAGGGCAGGGAAGGGGTTCCTTTAGCCCCTCTGAATTCCATACCTCTCTTTCACCTATCCTAACAGCTCTACAGAATAAACTAAAGCTGGTCTTTGTCTCTGCCCCTTCCCCAAGGCAGCAGTGAAGCCTCCAAAGACACGCAGCCACTCCATGAGGAATGGACACCTCTCAGAGAGGGGCCCAGTGCCTCCAGAACCCTTCAGTCACTGCAGAGCATGTGGACATCCCACATCTGGGAAGGAAACACGATATCCTGCCTCCTTTGCTAACTGACACAAGGACAAGGAGGAACAAGAGGAAAGAAGGAAATTTGATTATTCATGTCTAAGCATTAATTTCTTGAATTTGGAGGCTGAAAAAGTGTGGCTTTTGTTCCAATAACAACTCTTGCCTTTAGTTTCTTTTTAACATTACCCCAATGATAAGTAGGTAAAAAATCATACTCATTTGTGGAAAAGCATTTTTTGCATAGTGTATATAACAATATCAGGAGATAGGGGTAGAATTTCAAAGTGGTACTTTTCTTTGGTTCTTTCCCTTTCAATAGCTGTTGTTTTGATTACTCTGTGCCTTAGGCTATCATTAGAATCTTTTTGTGTGTGGAAGTATTAAGTCCATAAATATGAAAATAAGCCTGTAATTGACCCATGGACTGAATTTATTTCCATTAGATTCTTCTGCTAGTATAAAAGGCACAAACTGGAAGAGTGATATTTATGTGTGTATGAAGCTCCCCAGCTCTGATGGTATATCATATATTTGATAACAAGGTTATGCTCTTAAAGGGACTACTCAGCAAGACAGGGTGGGGAAAACAGGTGTCTTATTTTAGTTTTGAAAGCAAAACTGGGTACAGCTATAAAATACATGCACAGCACATACCATTATTTTGATTAATCGGACTGCTAGAGAACAGCTCATAATGAAAGCTGATCAGCACGTCCCAATCAGTCTCATTAGGTTCCTCTGTAGACACCTGGAGAAAGGCAGCCAGCAGAGGGTACTTTGAAGGCAAGAGGAGCTGAGTGATCTACCACAGAAAACACTGGGGTTGCCACACCTGCTTGTGTGCTGTAATGGAGCTTTATGGCATGCGGGGAGGTTTCTCAGCTGAATGGGACATAAAGCTCAGCTGCCTTCTGGGGAGGCCATGTGCTGTTGCTGTGCCCTATGCATCATGTGTAATATTCCAGTTGTTGCCTCTGTTTGTGGCCACAGCTGCAGTTCTGCTGAGCTGCTACATAAAGTTTTCCAGGGATGCTGTTGTTTTTTTCCCTTCTGGATTTTTCCACCTTCCCACTGTGTGAAGGGACCATATGGCACAGCTATTACATCAGGACCTGCAGGCAATTCCCACTCAGGCTGTATACCAGAGCAGGGCTGCATGTCGAAGAAGAAAACGAAGGAGGGAGGGAGGGGAGAAGGTGGGCGAGATTACTTCCAAGAACAAAAATCACAGAATATTCAGGGCTCATGTCATGAGACAGGGAACT
Organism: Drymodes brunneopygia; assembly: GCA_013400955.1. Classification (NCBI taxonomy): domain Eukaryota; kingdom Metazoa; phylum Chordata; class Aves; order Passeriformes; family Petroicidae; genus Drymodes; species Drymodes brunneopygia. The sequence continues at coordinate 11,174 of VZTZ01011589.1, read as the reverse complement.
CCCCCTCGCCCCCATGAGCTCTGTTATCGTCTGCCACTGCCTGCTCTCTCCGAGATGCTGGTACAGTTTGTCACCTAGGTCAGCTTTGCAGCTCACAGGCTCCTCAGCCTTGCTCAGGGAGTGGCTCTGGGCAGCCTCCTCTGGCTGCCATTTGGAAGGTTTATGGAAAGGCATGGCAAGGAAGGGATATATGTGTTCCCAGACAATTTACACCCCCACTCCCTCCCAGTGTCTCATTTTTTTCCCTCATATGCTGGGGATTGACCAATAATATAGGCCAAAAGGGAACCATACAATTAAACAAAGTATAATTGAGATATTGAGGTTTTGTTTGTCTGACTTCAATCTAAATTTGTATCAAGGGGGTTAAAAGTGGAGAGGTCTTTCAACAGCCTTCCCATTTGTTTCTCCTAGTGGCTGTGGCGACCATTATTAGCACTGCTTTGAATTAATGGTCAATTGTCCTATCATAGTTTAAGAAATATGATGGGCTCTGAGACCAATCCCAAACAAGATTCTGAGTACATAACACATCTAATTAAAAAGAAAGGAATTAAATGGTGGCAAATAAAATTGGTACCTTATCTCTAGCCAGTGCTGCAAAAAAATAGTCAGGAGTCTTGATCATGAAGCTCTTCCTCCATCGAGCAGGAAGTCTCTGCAGAACAGGTTATAAGGATGACCCTATAAAAATTACCTGTAATACCATTATGTCCTTGGCCATGTGTTTGTCTCCAAGTGAGACTTTCTTGATGTAATGTGAGTTCTCTTTACTTCACTGGGAAAAGTGTCTGTATACTCATATCTGTGTGTAGTACACGTTTCTTCTCCATGGATGCAGTCCATTCACAAATTATGTTCAATCAGTATTGAGAGGGAGGAGCACCCTCAGGATTGCTGACTTTTCACACTTCTTTGCAGATAAACAATAAGATTATAAGATTGGCTATATGCTGACAGCATCTTTGTTTTTAAATGCTATGTGGTATTGTGACCGAGTGTAAAGAAACCACTGTGCCATTTTACAGACCTCAGAAACCAGAGCAGAACACCCAACCTCACCACTGAAAACACAAAAATCATCAACCTGGCATGAGTGGGCTTCAACTACACCCATCAGCAATCCAAGCATTGGAGCCCTCTCAACTCCATTTCAGGGCAGGGTGTGACAGAACAACAGGCTCCTGTTGTCTGGGTGGGTGTGCTCCTGGACATAGTGGGCAGCTGCACATCCAGACCTGCAACCGAGCATGGGGGTGTGGTCATACAGATGGTGTGTGAACAACAGCCACAAAGTTCTTGTGGATGTTCAAGCTATCAAAACAAAGTGGCTTGTTAGCTCATAGCAACTTCTGGTTTTGTTGACAGTCACAACTTCATTGCAGATTTTGCAATACCAGGCATTGTTATTCATGTCCTAGTGCCTGTAGCCAGGTGATTAGGGAAGACACACATGTAAGTGAAGTTTCTAGCCCTTAGATTTGCTGATAAAAGTTGTAAGATGTCACCCTAAAGCTTAGTTGCGGTGAAGAAAATCAATCCTCTTTTCAAAGTCTCATACTTATTGTCAGGCATTTGTTGGTTACTTATTTTCAAGCTACTATTTCAATTCATAATACTCCTGCACCAGTCTCAGTTTCTCACACTGGAGTCATGACCAGATGATTATTTGGTTGCCATACAACCAGCATCATAAGAGAAACACCAAGGGGGTAAGAGCAGGAAACAGTCTTCCAGAAAAAAAGAGCAAAATCGGTGCAGTCAAGATCTTCTCTTTTATTGGTTACACCCAAGGGAAAATGGGGGCACAAAGATGTGCTAAACCTGCTGGAAGGTCTCCAGCACTAAAACCACAGCAGGGACAATGGCACATTTCTGGGCAGGGAGAGAAGCCAGGGGAAGACTCACCTGCAGTCAGCAATGCAGAAAGGGCAAGAGCATCAGAGATTTTGTGCAGCCCTTATGGTGGGGGAAGGGACACGTCCTCTCAGTGGTTGTCAGCAACGGTGCGAGGAGAAGGCACAAGTGGTTTTCTGGGCCACTCTGCATTGCTCCTCTGAGACTGCTGATGGAGAAGAACAAGGGTGGGAGCTGGAGTGGTCTGTAGATAGTTAGCTTTCTACAGCAAGGGGCACCATGTTTAGCACTGAGCGTAAGAAGCAGCCACAGAACTCCCATTAACAATAACGCGATTGCGTATGTGAGTTCTATTCACTGTACTGAAAATTTACCCCTAAGGGTCCACATAAATTTGAGCTGTTGACCGTGTGAAATGTTCTTTTATGGGCAATAAGGACACTGAGAGGCAGATACATGTTTTCCTAAGCTCTGGCCACATACCAGTATTTGTCTGCATAATTCTTCCATTTTTCTTCCCATATTCTTCAGACAATGCACACATTGCTCATAGAAAGCAGGCAAAAAATGGTTTTAACAACAGCATACTTTGTTATCAAATTAGGCATTGGAACTATAATTCCCCATCTCTATATTTTGATGAGAAACCCTCTACAATGTTATCAAACTAATATATTGTAGCAAATTTTATATCTTCTGTCTCTGCCATGTATAATATGAACTGTATGAGAAAGAGCTAACTTGCTAGAGAAATTTTTTTCTCTCTCTCTATTTCTAAGAAAAAAACAGTTTACTGGCAGGTCGAGTATTCATGCTGCTGAATCTTACCTTTTATTTGATTATGTAAATGGAGAGGGACTATACTCTGGTTCATCTTGGCAAAATTTAATTTGTGGTTGATGCCTAAAACTTTTGAAACCACCCCCCCAAGATTAGCAATTGTCAATAATGCTGTGTATTCTCACTCCCTCTCTTTCTCTACCGCTTTCTTTCTTTCCTTTTCTCTTCCCCCCTCTTTTTATTTTTTCCTTGTGGTGTTATCAGGCTGTCTTTCAAATAACTAGAGCAGAGTTTTGCAAAGGAGGTATATATCCTCTCAGCAGACACGTTCAGCATTTTGAACTCTAGAATCATAAACAATGGACATGAGCATGTTTTAAAAATGAAACTTAGAGTAATTTATCTTAATTTAAAACTGACTATTCCTGCTCCAGGTCTTTTTTCTTTTCTCTTGGAATACTACTCTTATAAATCCTCAGACAATCTCCTGGTAATTCATATTAATACACTTGGGGAAATGGTTTGGATTCAAAACAAATGTTCTCACAAATGCAGTTATCTCATCCTCCTCATTTCCTAGATCTTCAAATCCAGCTGGTTTAACTGTTTAACACCAGGAAGCAGTAATGGATTTTCCCTGCAATGCTTGGGAGTGGCTCCCTGGACCCAGAGAGGAGACTTGTCTTTCTGCATTCACCTGAACTTCACCAAGGGGACCCATAGTGGTGCCAGCAGGCATGGGGAGAGCAGGAGTGGCAGAAGTGACAGCAGGGATTCACAGGACTCTTGGGATTTGCTTATCTTGTGGGGTTATTCCTTTCACTAGCCCCAGGCAGATGCATAACAGCAGCAGAGAAGACAGGCAGTGAGCAGTTAGGGAGCCTAAACCCACGCTGCAGCAAGACTGACCTCTTAGAAAAGCAATTTTCAGTTTCTTTGACTAATACCTTTCTGGTTTTCCTGGTGGTTTTTCTTCCTTTTTGTCTTCACTTGGGAGGAAAATAACGCAGAATGTGTTTCTCCTTGCTAAGACAACTCATGTTGCTCTAGACAAGCTGACCACACATCTGCAAGTGCTGACCATGATATCTGTTTTATCCTGAACCTGGAAAGGAGTTTGGAAAGCACCATCCTTCCTTTATTTCTTTTGCTTTTCCTTTCACACCCTGCACTGTTCTGTCCACAATAAAGCCAGAAATCACATGCTCTGAAACAGTGCAACAATGAGGTGTGCACACGATCTCATTCTGTATAAACCCTTTTACTTGAAAATTAAACTTTAATTGAAAAATAGGTCTCTGAAGAAATCCCCAGCCAGTGTCTGCCCAATTACAGCAATGTAGCTGTTACAATGGAAAGCTGTTAATGTTAGCTGCAGTCCATGTGGTATGTGGAATATGTTTCAGATTTAACATCAGCATTCAAGGCCACGACTATGTTTTGATGCTCCAAGCAGGAGATTTTATGCATTTAACATCAATTTTATGCATTATAGATCTTGCTGTACCTGAGCACAGAAGTAACCATATGATTCTGTGCTATTCATTCTGAATTAACTGTGAACAAAATATTTGCATCAACTATTCATACAGTGACTGCTTTTGTTATGTGTCTCTAGGAAGCAACTAAGTGACTTGGTGTCTTATTTGATTGGCTTTTAAGCAGAAGGCTTTACAGGTACTGTGAGCCACGAAAAGAATTTGCTTGGTCTGGTAGCTGAATTGACTCCCTGACAAAACCCTATATTACTGCTCACATCAGTGTGGTGGAGGCAGTTTCATCTGTGATCTCTTGTTTGTCTCTTGAGCAAAATGAAGCTAACATGCTGAGAGCTGTCTTCGGCTAGTCACACTTTGGCATGTATGTGTGGGTTGTTTTTGTGGTCATAAAATTTTGAGTGGTGTAGAGCAGCGAGTGTGTTAGAATGATACCTGATAACAATGCTGCATCTTTACGATGTGTCAGGCTCTGTCTGATAAATCCTCTTGCTTTCCTTTCTCTTCCTCAGGATGTTTTAACTTCCAGAGGAAACACTGATTTTTAATGTAGAGGTGGGGGTGCAACCACTCAGCATATGCCAGGAGCAATGTCGTACCCCGAATTAAAGCAATCCATAAGGTAAGCAGGGGTTGTAGCAACATGGGAGCTTTTCAAAACAACCGTAGGCACCTTTTTTACATTTTGCTATTTCCAGGCCAGTTGGAAATTAAAAAAAAATAAATTTGAAAACAATTTAGTCATCAGCACCTGGATGTTCATGGCACTTTCCACCCTCACCCCCCCTGAAATTTCGTAAGATTTTAATATGCATATTTAGAGAGCTCCATCACTGCAACTCCAAAGTGGCTGTTACAATACTGATGTTGTTTTACACGGTCAGTTGTAAGTTATGATCCAAAGGAAAGGTTTAGGGCAAGATATAAAAACAGGACGTAACTGAGTGATTTAGAAGGAAGAAGGGAGGAACTTCCAGGAAATGGCTTTGCTTTGCTCCTTTGTGAGAGCAAAAGGAGGCAAAGACTGAGTCCAAAGGTGAAGATCAGAGCAGCAGAAATATGAGTGGGTAGGAAAGTAGGCACCTTTTTGAACAGAAGGGTTGTGAAAACATTGTCCACAATTAGTTTGGGGCCACAAAGATTGTTTTTCAAAGCCGCCCATTCTTTGAAGAAAACCAGTTGCCACAGTGTGCAGGCGACCTGCTAGATGGATGAATGGAAAAGAGCTCAGTGATGGTGATTCAGGATCACAGAAATAACCTTGCTTCCTCCTAAGGGTAGAAGGACGTGTTCAGGTGCAATTGCAGGTTAGCGAATGAGTAAATTGGGCTATTCCCCAGCTCTGCTGTTTATTTCTGGGAAATTCATCAGTTTCTCATTCTTTCCTATTCACAATAAACAAAAGCCCCCCTTGCTCTCACACTGGCTGAACACTTTCCAGCTTTAATGCCACCCTAATGCTCTGCTGTATGCTGCAGCAGGTCCATTTGCGGTGGTCACAGCAAGGACATGAAAGAAAAACATTGCCTGAGCCTACTCAGTAAGATGAGTCTCATAGATGAAGAGCCAGCATGGGAGTCATCCTAGACACAATCCCCCAACTCCTTTTTTCTATGCTTGGAGGTGTTTTGGAGTAACATGTTCCTCCGTTGATTCATTCTTCTAGAAGATCGGCAGGAATGCTTCTTTCAGAGGGATGTGACAAAGAAAACTGTTATACTTTCTTTTCCAAAGTACTTGTAAAACGGTGCTTTCTTAATGCTGAGGCATGTGCTTTTAGAATTTGGGATTTTAGATGTACAAGAGCAGAACAGGTCTTTTTCATGGGGAGGGAGGTCATGATTGCTCAGGAAGTGCAAAGGCTGTTGCTTCCACACCGTGTCTGCAGTGCTCTCTGAACGTCAGAAGTGGAGCTGTGTGAATCTGGAGTTTTCCAGCCATTCACACATGCACTTAGCTGCTGCTGACTTGTCTCTCATCTTCTCCCTCCATATTCCTGCCAAGTGGAAATGTCTTACAGTTGTCTCATGCATGGATCAGTCCATGCTGTAGGTTTCCAGCACAAAGCAATCTGTGACAGGCTGTGCGGTGCGATCACTGCAGGCAGCCTGACTTCACATTAAATGCAATTCTTTCTATAATTCTTGTTGCTTATTAACGCGTTGGAGACCTGATCCTGATTCCTTTGAAGGTGATGACACAGCTCTCACTGAACATAGTGGGAGGTGATGGGCAGCCTTTGCTGCTTGACAAAAACAAAACGTTATGGTGCTGGAGTTGCTTGAGAAGTGTAAATACGGCAGTCCTTAAAAGTGGCATTTTCTTCTTCCCCTTAATTTTTTCTTTTTAAAGCTAAACCTCCTAATCACAGTGTAATTTTAAGAACTGTGGAGCTGTTCTCTCCTGGGCCTGCATTTTGTGAGCCTGGCACGTGGCCCCCCAAACACCTGAAGCCAGGCAGCTGGTGCCTCCGTGGTCAATGGCTGTGTGTGGAGCCTGGCTGAGAACAACAACTCCTCCATCTCTGATGCCATCACAAGAGAGCTGCACCTCTGCCCTCACTCCCCGTCAGCCCCTCCGTCCCTCAGTACCCCCAGCCCTCCTTTGTACCCCTGGGTTTGCTTTTTGGGTGGGCAGCCTGCCTGCCTGGTCCTGTAAGCAGAACTGGGGCTGTAACTTGAATGAGCACAAAGCCCCGAAAGCTGCCTGCCTGCCTCGCTTGGGTTTCAGCCTGCCACCACCTCACCTATCGAGCTAAATTTCCCATTACAACTTGAATTTAAATATTCCAATAAATTTGTTTTAGAAACTCTTACAGCTCCCTTGTGCCATTTGCAGGGAAACACTCTCTGGATTTTTTTCTGGGAGATGGAGATTTCTTTGTGCTTGGGGTGACTGATTGAATTTTACCTGCGCTAAATTATATTTGCACATTCTAGTAATTGCAAAGGGCCACACAGAGAAACAAAGCATTGACTGCCGTTGTACTGGGATTTCCCAGATGTATAATTTCAAATTGATATGAAAAAAACCCTTGCAATGCATTAATAATAGCAGAAAATGTAACTCGGTTGGCCAAGGGTGAACAGAGGCTTTTTTTTCTGAGCTGCAAAACAAGCTATAGACCTCAGGTGACTAGCATTTATTGTTAGAATGGGTTTTCTATCGCATTCCTTCTGAAATACGAAATAAAGATTTATACTGAACAACTTTGTTGTATATAACAGATCTGGATCATACCTGGGAAGCAGTGCAGGTTTCTTTTTTTTTTTTTTTTTTTAAATGAAAGCAAAAAAGCAAAAGGCTTTTGTCTAATTTAAAGGCACTTTTTGGTTATTCAGTCTTCTGGCAGGTCACCTGTCCTTTTTCCACAGCTCAGTATTATCTCATGGTTGGAATTATGACATTGAAAAAGAAATCTTTGGCAAATAGCATATACTCTTCAAGTCATGTCGGAGTGAACTAAGAATGAGACTGAATGATACTCAATGAAGATACCGGTGGGGTACTTACATATTTATTAATAAAGCATGACTTAGCTTTTTAAAGGTGTAGGCTTCTAAAATGTGTAGGTTTTCCCAGTCTCCATAAAATCAAAGGAGACCAAAAGCCTTGATATATTTAATAATAATAGTAGTAGTAATAATCATAATAATAATAATAGACTAACACGTGTTATAATAAAGTGTTGGATGCATACAGCTCTGCTTGGCTAACTTTAAGGTGGTCTCTTATGGGCCTGGAGCACACATGTATGTTGAAAATGGACAAGCCAGCACCTTCTTCCCCTGCCATCATTTCACTGAAATGGACACAAAAACTGTGAGCACATCAGTCTGAACAGGAGCCTCAATGTCTGGCCAAGCAGTGGAATCTTCCTCTGAAGGAAGAGGGCACTGACAAACCTCAGCCTTCGGATATTACTGCTTTGGGTTTGTACCCTGGTGTGGCCAGTGTCCTCCACAAAGCACACTATGAGCAGCTGCTTAAGCTCTCCTTCATGGGCATTCCCGGTGCATACTGCCAGCCTGCATCACATCCCCGCACTCCTCCCTGCAGTTTACAGAGCCACCATGGCAGCCTGGCTGACGGGATGTTTTGCAGGACCCTGGCTGAAAGGCTGCTCTAAGGATGGGAGAAGAACCCTCTGCTTGGGGGTGTTACCACTCCTGCCTGCTGGAGATTTCCAAAGGTGGCCACTGCTGTGCAGCAGGTCTCAGTGGCTCCTTGCTGCTGCTGCTCTAATGCAGCCAGGACCGAGCTGGATCTCTGTTTCTCAGGAAGAGTATGCCCTCTTTTCTTGTGCTGTGTTGTATTTTTCTAGCACAATACTACCAGAAGCAATAACAAACCTCTATTATCACTCCCATTTTTAATGTTGTGAGCAATTTTAACTGGAAGACACCTCCTTGTCTGTGCCTTATAAGTACTTCTGCCTTTCCACTCAAATGCTGGGAGTACACAGCTCAACTATCGCTGCCTTCATGCTTTTGCAAATTTCAATGCATTATTAATAATTTTGTAACACATTTCTTCAAGCTCTTTAGCAGAAAATGTTATTTCAGTGCTGCCTCTGATAAGAGTCTTAGTCACCATGTGCACTATTTCCAAGCTACCACACAACCTGAGCTTTTAATTTTCTTCCCCCTGTTCAAACACAGGAAGGACCTTCTGAGAATAATATTCCTCATTATCTGATTGCTTTTGTGAATCGTTTCCTGCGTTTCTAGGTATGATTATCATCATATCATAGACAGTACAGATGGGAGACCTATTAACTAATCTAGTGCATGCTCCCCCTCTTACCCTCACAATGAGACATCATTTAATTTGTGGAACATATTCCCGTCCAAATAAATCCATATCTGTGCTTTGGAAAAAAGAAAAAAAAATAACAATGCCAGGAAAAAAACCCACAAAAAATCCCCAACAAAAGAGATGTTTCCATAATTGCTGAAGAAAGCAATCTGTCACTTGTCTCAGGTCACCTCTGCCTATCCACAAATGCCTTTGCAAAAGCAGGGTCCAGGAAGGTGACCAGGGGAGATGCTAGGTGGAGTAAGAGGGTCTTGCTCCCTCTCTTGCCTTTGCTGTAGGGTGCACGAGGAAGAAGACCCAATTAGCTGAAAATTGCTAGCAGGTAAATTATCTTTACTGTGGGCCCAGAAGCTGCCAGATGATGGTGTAAGGAGATGCTGAGAGGTACTCGCAAAAGGATCTGAGAAGAAAAGGAGATTGACAATTTTTGACTGAAAATGTATTTGTTGAAAAATAGTGAGCTGACAAAACTGAAATACTTCAGAATAACATTTCAACTTCTTCAGAATGTCCTGATTTTTCATAAAAAACGTGAAATAGAAAATGCCTATATAATTTTCTGCAAGTCTTAACATATTTTCAATTGACAAATCAATTTTTTCTCTCAATTTTATAATTGGATCCTATTTTATTTCCACCAAAATTCTGAAGAGGTAAAAACAGAAAAAGTGTGTGGGAGGAAACGATGCTGGCACTTTTTTCTCCTTTTTTTTTAATACATTCTTTCTGGGGAAAAAAAAAAAAGATGGGGAGTATAATTATTGCCTCATGCTCTCCCCCAGGAAAAAAAAAAAAAGAAAAGCTTTGTACCTTTATATTTCAAAATGTTGTGTTCAGACACCGCATAAAGATGTTCAGGCAGGACTAAAATCTTTTGTTTCTTTTTAATACCATGTATTCATGCACATACTGGTACGTATTAAATGTAATCTAATAAGTATATGCAGTCCTTAATAATGGCAGAGACAAATTGCCTTGTGAATAGTTGTTCATACCCCATCTTCTGTTGAACAGGAGTGAAGAGGATTTCGACTGCCCTCCTCAGAAAGAGAGGGGGAGGCAAAAATGCCCCAGTGCCTTGGGGCTGCTTACAGGGAACTCAGTGGGATTGAGGGGCAAGCCCATCCCCGTTAACCCACCATCTGGGAGCGGCCAGTGTCAGACTAGCAGAAAAGATCATTTTGCGGGGTTGGGGTGATATTTATGCCATTTAGGCAGCTACCAAGATGAGAGTCCATCTCTCTGTAATGTGTGTGAGCTGAGGCAGTGTCAGGAGGAGGGCAGTGGGATGGCTTGGTTGAGATGGCAGCACTTCTGCTACCCTGGTTGCTGTTGCTTGGTAAGGAAGCAAAAAAGGATTAAAAAATTAATACTGGTGAGGTCTGGCCACTCCGTGCTTAATGAGAGAGGATTCCTTCTAATGTCTAATGCTGCAACATCTTCAAGTCATTACATGGAGGAAAAGCCTGTCATTTTTGAGGTGCATTTTTCTTTCTGGAAGCTTCAGAGTTCTGTATTTCAGACAAATGAACCATTTTTAACAACCTGTAGCATGAGCCTGTAGGTTCTGTACATGGTGGCCATGGAGCCGATGAAAGGAAAGGATGCTGGGCTATCACTGTGCTTCTCCAGCTCTAAGCATTTTGTCACATCTAGTCTGCTCCAGCGAATCAGTTTTTGTAGTCAGGGGACAAAGGGGAGCTGTCAGTCTCAGATAACTGGCTTTGCTACATCCTAAAGGGTAGTGCCCATTTTATTCTGTCTTTCAGTAACTCAAAAGCCCACCTGCAGACCTTTGCCTGTTCTCTGCTGGCATTGCTGGAGAAGAGCAGCCCTTGTGCTATTTCCCTTGTGGATGTGCTTCCTGCTCTTTCATTACCAGTGCAGAGCCCATTTCCACACGCCCCATATCCACACTGCCAGCCTGGTGTGGGCAGTTTGGTCACAGACTGGCAAGGGCCAGGGTTATCCCCATGGGGCTTGAGCTCTGTCAGGGCAGTGGGCAGCGGGTGGCCCTGGCAAGAGCACCCCAGGATGGGGCAGTGGGTGGCTGGCAGCTGCAGCTGTGCCATGGCACAGTGGGGACGCTGGAAGCATCTTGGTACAAAGCAGAGGGGCAGACGGAGGCAGGCAGTGCTCAAAGGGTGGGAGGGAAATCTCACGTTAACCAAGGAATTGTTTGTTGTGAAAGAGCATTTCCCCGTTGTCTTGGTTTAAAAGACA
>VZTZ01011586.1:2358-14329 GCA_013400955.1 Drymodes brunneopygia | reverse complement strand
TGGAATAACCACACTCCACTGGCTCAGGTTTTCCAGAAATTTTAAGAAGTTTACCTTGCACTGCCAAGTTCACTGCTGGACGGAGACTTTGCCTCACAGCTGATACAAGGATAGCCTAAACTCAACAAGTTACAGGCGTGATAATGTAACAAAAGTGTAAGCATGGGCCTAGATCAGGTCTAGCTCAAACTGGCACCACCAAGTGCTCCAGCAGGGCATAGATCAGCACTAATTATCCTGAGAAGATGCTGGTGTGTCATAGATAAACTCTGATGTCCCAAATCTCAGAGGAGTGTCCCCTTCTAAAGGGGCAATTCTGGGCTGCTCTCCCCAACTGATCTTTCTGTTGTCCATCTCCTTTTGACTGTAAACTTCCTGTTGTGTTGGAGAAGTCTTTTGTTTTTAACCTTTTTGTCTAAAGTTTCACTGCAGTCAGCACACCTTGGCAAAAGGTTGTGGCTTAACTAAAACATGGTATATTTCACAGGAAGATGTTGTACCAAAACTTTCCCAACCAGATAGTACTACAAGGGAAAAACCTGCTTAACAGTCATGTTTTGGACTAGATGTCCAAAGGCAGGGAGGATGTGGGTTGTGTCTGTCCCATGGAGTCAGCCAGCAGCATTCACTGGTACTGAGTTTTGGGGGAAATGGGAAAAGCCTTGTTTAAACTGCCTGTCTCTCAGTAAGGATGGCATGGAATTGATATATTTTTTCTTGGTCACTAGAGGTTTTAAAAGACTTCAGGAAGACCATCAAGATATAATATTTAACATACAAAAGAAATTCCACTGGGAAAAAAAATCCTTACAGCTCAGAAGTATCAGTGTGACAACCAAGAACCAGCAACATAAATAACTTATACTGAGCCTGATGAATAGAATGTCGAATTTTTACTGGAATTAAGCAGGCTTTTCCTGGAATAAAGTCTGCAGGTCATAATATAAAGACATAGTGAACTAAGAACACTGGAAGAATATATCTAACTTGGAAAGGTACCTTATGAGTTAGTGCTAAGACTGTCACTGGCTCTAAATTAAAAGCTGCGTAGGCCCGTATTAAAGATACTTAGACATGATCAGCTGAGTAATCAAAATGATTTACCACTACTAGTAATGTGATCCTCTAGGCAGAACGTGATGTAATTAGAGAAAATGCAGGAACTTTTCCTTATTAAAGAGAAAATATGGACTAGAAATTAATGATTTCACTAACCCTTGAATAGCTATTCAACATTTGGACACATTTCCCCTTCCTTCCAAAAAGTCATGTGATAAACAAACCCCCTTCATTAGAGTCTTTGAGTCCAAGATTTCACATCCAACAGATTTCTACCTGAAATATTTACAGGTAACACAGAAACCTTTCAGGTTTTTGATTACTAGATGAATTATGGAAGGAAAACCTTTTATAAATGAATAATCCAATATAATTCCATGGGGATTCCACAGGAATTTCCCTAGATCTTATACACTTCAGTGGGGAGGGGTCTGTATGCTACAGCTTCAATTTAAATACTGTCGTAACATCTGGATCTATAGTATGAAATAATTTCCCATTCAGTTCCATTACAAGTCTCCAAAAACTCCATGTAAGAATATTATCTATTAATTTCACAAGGCGTCATCTTAAGGCCAATATATTACCTTGTAAATAAGAATTCTGCTTTTAATCAACATGACCCAAGTAGATTACTTCCACAAGATGACATTAACTTAATTTGTTATTTTTAAAACCAATATATTTACATATCTCTATCATTTTCAAGAGCAGAATAAATGCATTTGAAGGTTTTCCTTTAGGTCAATCTACCACAACAAAACCAGAAATCTTTCCAGTATAGCCATTAATGTCCATAACTCCACAAAAATTTAGCTTTTTCCTGTATATGTCCAAAACACAACACATTTCTCAAAAGCATGTTTTAAATTTAATTAAAATAATGCAGTACAGCAGTCTAGACCAAACATGCCATGAGCTCATCTTCTTCAGCTTCGCAGAATCATTTCAGTTTTTATTCCTACATCTTTACTGCCTTTTGCCAAAATATATGGCACTGGCATCTCAGCATTTCTTGCCTGCATTAACAGAGGTTGGCTGCTTTGATTTCTCCTTGAAGTGTTTAATGGGGACAGGGCAAGTCTCCAAAGGTAGGAGCTTAAGTTTGGACACACATCTGCAAGGTAGTTGCTCACGGCATTTAGCCTTCCTACAAGGAGTTATTTCTCATTTATTAGTGAGAACTCTCTCTGCCCTCTTCTGAAGGGCAGAGTGGAGTTATTATCCCTATTTCATAGACGGGGAAGCAGAACTGGGGTCACTTGCCTCAGCTGAAGTCCCAACCACCTCACCTCCAGCCACGAGCCATTTCTGCAGAGTGTTGCTCAAACTGACACCCTCCAGGGGGACAGGCATCCCTCACAGAAAAGAGGGACTCAGCTGGGGCTGGGGTCTGGCCCATTACCACCACATAATGCTCTCCCATTTCCCTCCCAGTGCCCTCAGGTGCAGACTTGAATTACAGGGAATATAATCCAGTTCACTTCTTTTGAACTTTGGCTGCCCCATGGACCCTGCAAGAATGGCAGCAACAGAGCAGGCAACGAAATCATGTCTGTTTCAAGTAAATGGAACAGGTGTGATTTGGATTCCATATACAAATCCCACATGACTTGTGGATTTAACTTGAAAACTGGCAAAATGCTTAATTGTGTTGTTGAATTAAGATCAGGGAGAAGATAAACTGCCTCCATGGAGCTTCCACTGGGACTGCTGACTGCTGGGTCAGTGCTTGACTCCAAATGAAAAGAGAAACTTCTGTAAATCAGATGATCCTTTACAGGATCTGATGTAATACTGAAAGATTTTGGAAAAGGCAAACAGAAATTCAGCTCCTGGTGAACTTGTAGCTTCAAATGACAGTAAGGAAAGGAGTGGCATAGGAAACTGAAACCCCATTGCACAACTCGTCTTTAAGAAAATTAAGATAATGTGGAGTACATAACATGCTCCCAGAAAAGAGAAGCACCAGTAAGTCCTGTCCTTAAGTGGCTGCCTTGTAAGCACTGGGTACCTCTGCTCAGAAATTATCAGATTCATAATTTACAGATGATTCCACCACCTACCAGGTTCTTTTTTGCCCCCTTCAATTGCGAAAGTTAATAATGTTTGGGATTACAGCAAATGTTTTGGAGCAAGACTTACCGCAAGACTTTTGGAGTAAATGCATTAGCACAAAAACATGCTCTTTGCAAAGGCAAAAATTCATATGGTCCCTGCTTTGCTACAGCATGAGGAAAACTTAACTGTGATGTGTTAACTTCTTGAAATATACAAGTTTGCTTTTTTCTGGATGCTGGCTTTCTTGCAGATTTCAAGATAGATGGTGAAGCAAATGCCATCCTGTATATAACAGTGATCTCATCTGCTAGTATTGTCAATTAGGGTTGCAACATCAACTCTTGATATAGTGAGGAGCTGGCAAAAAACCCAACAGCAACCTGTAATTGCCTGTGCTGGGAGAGAGTAACTGTGCACCTTGCAACCCACTCACTGCAATATCCACCATGAATGACCAGCCATAAAAATTGGGCAGGTACCACTGGATTGCCTATTGCTTTCAGCAAATTGGAAATAACCCATGGAAAGATGTTTTGGTTGATTTGTCAGTTTGTATGAGGCTGTGAAAACAGTTTAAGCTGTCCAGCCACGACACAGCAGCTCAGCCAGGAGCCACAGCAGGAAAAGGGAAGCACACAGGAGCACAGGGAAAGAAGAGGAAAACACAGAAATTGCTCTGACAGGAGAGGTCTGATCCAATGAGGTGAGGACAATCCCAGCTCTGTTGGAATGTCGGTAGGGCAGGCAGCTCCTGAATAGCCCAAGAGTTTGCATTGCTGCTCCTGTTTCTGCACAGGAAGGGCTACACAAAGGAAGAGCCCACTGCTCCTGCGTGAGTACAGACAAATTGCTCATGACTCAGAACAACTCAGAACAACTCAGAACAACTGCCTGCACTCNTAATATCTTCTACATAAATCCTTGGGTCTTTACTTAACTTTAATTGAAAAGAAAATATTTGACATTTTCCCCAGGTACCTACTGAGCAACACTGAATTAGGACTTCAGGCTGTGACACACATACACCACTGTCCCATCCATAAATACACAAGTGTCACACCCATAAATATCAATAAAAGGCTATTGCTTGAAACAGATAGAAAAGTGCCTTCCAACATAAGCCCAAAAACATAGATCACTGAATCCTCTCCGTATCTTTGAGGACTTTTGTCTGAATAAAACCGCATGGCAACCTCTGACTTGCTAACTGAATTTTAGAGATGGAACAGTGAAGGGTAAAAAACCCTTCAAAAAAAACCCCCCTTTTCAAGATGCAACATGAGAAAACTGCTAAAGGCTGTTCTAAATAAAGAACACGAGCACTTCGTAAAGCCATTGTTACTTAACTGCCATCCTCCTAAGGGAAAAAACAAAACAGAACAAAATCATATTACTTTTGTGCTGCCATAGTCACAAATGTTCACAGAAGTCCCCCTCACCACCCCTGCAGTTTTGGACCTGATGGATGCAAGAGATGCTCAGCTCTCTCCAGATCACTTAGCGGCAAAGTGCCCACCTTTGCTGGTGGGTTTTGCCAGGGTTTGCCTTCCCTTTTCATGCCAGCTACCTGCCAGCCTGGGCTAAGAGCAAAAACCAAATGTTGCAAAGCAGGACAGGAGTGATCTGAGCTAAGTATGAGATCCAGGGACTCTGACACAGACTTACTCCAGAGTAATCATTTAATCCTTTTGCCTCAGTCTTTCTAACAAAAAAAAAAAAGTAGCAACTATCGATTACCTACTTTGTAGGTCATTTATGTGCAAAGCCCTCTCAGAGATGAAAAGCATTATACAAACTATATGCACACATGTCAACGCTGATTAATTTTCTCTGTGCAAACATACCCTTTTCCCTTTTTTCTTCTTCATTGCCCCTCCTCTCATTATATCAGCAGTCTCATCTGGAGGAGGACGAGGAACTGCTGACAGCTGAAGTATTTTCTGCAGTTGTTCTTTTGAGATTCAGAAATGCAACCACTCAACACAGCCCTGTGTTCAGCTGACTGTTTCCTTAATAGGTTTGCTCTTTCATGTGTTTCCTCATTTTCTGTTACAGGAATTTAAGGCAATCTGATTTCCAAGTTAATCTGAAATGATGCAGGATCCATTAGTTGAGGGTATCATTTGCAAAATAACTCTGAGAGACAACTTTCACTCACTATACTTTCAGGTACACTCTCAGCAAACAAAGGCAAGGCTAGTGATGTCAATAAAGTCAGCAGAATTTGACATAAAAAGCACATCAGTGTACAAAGCCACAGGGATACAGTCTAACTGCATAAAAGCCTTGTAACACATGCAGTAGCTCCTCCACAGCCTGAGGTTTACACCGATGAGCAGCCCTTTTGTGGTAGTGCTTAAACTAATGACAATCAGAATATGTACAGTTTTTCAAGAGACTATCTGGAAGCATTTTTCTTAGGATGTTTAGATGCAGAATTTCTGAAGGAACAGAATGTAAACATTTTGTGGAATAAAACGTCTGTTTCAGTTGTCACAAAGTAACCCAGGGTGAAACTGAGGACTTCTGTTTTCTCACCAGCTCTGCAATGGCAGCTCCCATTAGATACAACAAAGCCTAGCCCCCTGCACCCAAGGGTAAAATTGGGATTTCTGACTTGCAGCATCCAAGATGCAGCATCCACTTATGCTCATGCATGGAACAAACTGCACTGGCACAAGTTTCCCAGAGATATTGTGGAATCTTCCTCTTTGGACATATTCAAAAGCTGTTTGTACCTGGTCCCAGGCAACTGGCTCTGCTTGTGCAGGGAATTTGGACCAGATAGCCTCCCAAGGTCCTTTCCAGCCTCAACCAGCCTGTGTTTCTGTGAAATGGGCAATGGTCTGGTGCATCTTGGATGAATGGCCTCTGACTGCCACTGCAGCCTCTGGTCTGGATACTGTGGAGATGCTACAAGTAACACCTCAAAGTTGCCCGTGCGTAAATGCAATTGGAAGCACCCAGAATGCAGAAGTGGCAATTGTTCGAGGCTGGAAGCTGAGGGGAATTTCAGGGCACTGGCTGAGGGATGGGGAAGTGGCAGGATTTTCCTCCTTCTGTTCAACAACTACAAATCTCCACTCTCAGATGTGTATGCAATCAGTAGCTTATAGGCAGGAGCCTATGCGCATATTCCACAACTGAATCCAGGAGCCTTTTGAGACAGCAAAAGTCTCCTTTGTATTTACTGACCACCTAAGGGAGTGGGAAAGCTGAACAAGAACCCAGTAAAAACACGACAGGTTAACTTTCCAGCTGCTGTCCTTAAGATAAAATCATTGAGGAATTTAATTTGATAATGCTACCAAGAAAAAGAGTCCTGGAGGACAATCCTCAAGAAACAACATGACATCTCTGTATTGAACTGTGTCAAGCACACCAAAAAAATCTGTGTTTAAAAAAAAAAAAAAAGCAAGGATTTTGGGTAGCTTTGCTCCTGCCAAGCAATCTGCTCTCAGCTGACTATAAAATCTCTCATGCTGTAAGGCCAAAACTCCCAGGCAGAGAACACACTGACTAGCAATATAATGTTTGAAGTACTTAAAAGGGAAGAAGCAATCATGCCTGCTTTCAGAAAATGAGATGGTGGTCTCATTAGCAAAAAAATTCAATTGCAATAGTTACCTTGGCATGTAAAGGACTCGCTCTGCCACCACAAATCCCACCCTGAAGAAGAGGTTGCTGGCTGGGATGAATGGGAAAACCAGGAACAACAAGCCAACCAAAACTTCTTTGTGTTCCAGTTTCTGCAATAATACAAAATTAAACAAGTATCAACTAAAAAAATCCAACTTAATTCACCTCTAACTTTCCCCTTTATTTTGAGGGTCATAAAAAAAGCAACTTAGATTAATATTTGGCATCTTTTTGCATTTAAAAGAAATTTTTTCAAGACACTAATCTTTGATATTTATGTATTCCTGGTGCATCTAATATGCCCAGAAAAAGCACAAACACTACCCACTGTGTCTATTAATACCCTTGGTATCTTTTCCAAGGTCAGCTCTACCATATGCATGGCACAGCTATCACCAAAGATATAACTCACATTGGTAATATGTAAGTATAGAGTAGTGTGAATGTATACATTAGCGTGTCTATGACACTGCGACTGTATGTAAATACACAAATGCGTATCACATACGCACAGACTGCTCTGTTCAATCCTAAATGTTTATAACAGAGAAAAAGCTGTTCAATCAGTCACATTTTGTGTAAAGAAAACTAGCCCCAAGTGACACATTAATGCAGTCATTTTATCCCTTTCAAGGAAAATATCTGCACTTGAAATGATACTTTCGCATACAAGGTCTCCACACTCATACAGAGTCAGAAATTTGAGACATGCTGTATGCTAAAATTAATGTTTTTCACTTGAGCTCAGTTAATGCCCTTCACTTGTGCTCACTTTAATTTAGCTCACTCTTTGAGCAGAAATGGAATTACCACATGCAATTCAAACCAACTGTGATCCGTGGGGCCAACACAGGCATCTGGGGGTGCTGTAACCAGCAGTGGCCACTCATCCTGCCACGGGGAGACCCTAGTCTCCTGAGCAAGCTGAGTTTCAGGTTTAGCTCCACCCCAAGAGGGTAAATCAGCTCTTGCTTCTCAAAGAACGACACCAGGACAGAAGTGTAGCTTTAGGCCTGTTCAATCACCCCGGCAGACATCTGTGCTTTCCTGCCCCAGATACGGCTCCTCACTGTCTGCAGACATCTGAGAAGCTTTGTCATGCTCAGAAACAGATGCAACCAGAATCACTTAATGGTTGCAGCATTTTCTAATTGTTGTGGGCAATTTCTCAGTTTTGGAGAGTAAATTGACTTCTCTTTGCTGGAGGGAGCTACATTAAGAAACATTGAACAAGATTTTTGAGTAGAGAAACGGAGCCAAATCAACGATGCAGGGCCAAGCAGTACAAACTGCCTTGCTTTTGCATGGCAACAGGCTGAAACAGCAATTACCACTGGTCTAGACAGTTAGTGAAATTCAGAAGTCCCCCCACTAAAGTATATTCATCCTATTCTGTGGGAAAGACAACAAGCATTTTCTATGGGTATCAAAAGCAAGCGTACAAGTCAGGAGGCTCTGATGTCACTTTAGAGGACCTGAACCACAGGATGACAAAAAAGTGCATGGATTTCTCCTGGCTCAAAGAGGAATCTTGAGACAGAGAGAGGAGCAGAATTCTTGTCTCCAGACTTCTTTATCAATATGTGTCTTAAATAGCACCACAGTTATCTATGATGCTTCTATTATCCACTTTTTCAGTATCTTGGATACACAGTTACTAGTGCCTACATGCAGTCACAACAGCATCTAAAGTACATTATTCTCAGAGCTGAAGGAGACATCAATCCATAAAGATGATGAGCAGAGGTGTCTGGTAATTACAACAGAATTTGAATAGGAGAAAAAAGATTAAAACTTTCTTCTCAACTCTGAATTAAAATTACCAGTTCTAGCTCAACTTCAACTTCCCTCCCCACACAGTTCTGGAAATACACTCCATTTTTCTCCTGCCATTTGACTCACTCTTCCCACTCTGTCTGACCTAATTATGGTGCCCACCTTCTGCCACCACTCTACCCCAGGAGTTTGACACTAAAGACCTGGGGGCACAAGAAGGTATATTGGGCCAAAGGGAGTGTACTGCTAGCAAATAAAATGTTCTCTGTCTCCCAGATACACACTTGTTTTCAAACAAACCAGCTATCAAGTATTTCACCAGTTGTTGAACATTAAATCAATAATTGGGAAAACAACCTCTAGTTAAACATCTCTAGGAAGCACACGGTGTTATTCAAGGCTGCAGCATTGCAGATAAGCAAAGGAAACTCAAAGCTAGAGAAAGACAAATAAAACTTGTACATCAAATGGGAAAGAGGAAAATGTGGGAATTAGCTCAGCTGAAGGATCAAATAGTTCTGCATGCCCTTTTTCCCCCCAGAAGAAGTCACAACTCCATGCTAATGCCACTGAGGGCTGCCAGCTCAGTCCCTTGGGCAAGGCTCAGACACAGGAGACTAGCATGCACAAACCAGCCTCACAGAGCAGCAGAACCCTCCACGGTGATCCTTACTTCTGAAACAAAAAATATTTGGCAGTGCCCTTTTTAAAGCCTTCCATTAAAGCAGAGGCTTTTGGGAAGAGCTCGTCCTTGAAGGCCAGACTTCAGCTGGTTTTGTGCTACGTGTGGTTGTGCCTGTGAGCCAGTCGTAGGGCTGCAGGAACAGAGGGCAGCAGGATCTCCCACTCAACACAAGCCATAGGAAATTCCCTCCACGTGTTTTTCTAACTAAAACAAACCCAACCTACACGTAAGCTGTTACATTTTCCAGGCAAAGAAATAAAAGAAATATTAGGACCATTTATTTGGTTTAGCTACTTTGGTCATATGATCCCACTTGAGATAGCTGAGCTAAAGGTGTCAGAATCAGCATCTTCCAGGTGCTCAGAGCAGCAGTAAAAGCTTTTAAAGAGTAATGGGCAATTTTGGTTGTCTTCCTTTCTCCTTAAAATAAAATAGCTAGGATTAGAAATTATAGATCACTGCATTCTTTTTACAGAAAGACAATTCCTTTCCTCTTAAAGACAGTGTTTTCTTTCGGAAATACAAAGCTTGTCTTTCTGTCACAGAAGTCTCTGATGGGGGGGAATCAACAAACACATTTGAATTAACCTTAGAATGACTTCTCGACTTCTCTTGTCAAAGACAAACCAATTTCAAATCAAAATAGCATTTGCTATAGTAAATAGCTTGGTGGGAGGGAAGAGTTTGCAAATTCACATCTAACTCATTACAATTAGGCCTTCATTATATGGTAACAAAAAAAACCCCACTAATAAAACAACAAACCAAACCAAAAACCTATTTAAAAAAGTTTTCTAACTTTCTTTTCACAGACTTATCAAAGAACTAAAGAAAACTATTTCTCCCAAGGGCAATGCAAAAAAAGTATCCCACTATCTCAAACAAAATATCAAAGAATCACTCCAAGGTCAAACATGATCAATATAGCAATAAATCTCCAAAATTGCTTCCTTGGCAATTTGGGGAAAAAAAGAAGAAACTCTAGAATTCACAACTGAAGAGGTCTTTCCATTTTACATATAAGACATATTCCTGAGCCATAAATAAGTATTTGCTGACTACCACTAAAGCACAAGTCTTCTCCAAGGCAGAGCCCTCAAAGTGTGAGTGCAGGAGGTGCACAGATTACTTCAATGTATCTGTCATAACTATGGACTTGCATAAGCTCACTGCAAATTCCTTAGTTTTCCCTGTGAGGAAGCATGGTCTGAGGTGCCAGGTCCATTAAGTCCCCACTGTGCTGACAGGACTGATGTTCACATCGCCTGCCACCTCCAAGGGCCGAGGCATTGGAAAGTGGAGCTGTGAGGACAGTATTCCTCCTGGCTGGACTGAGCTGCACCTCAGGGAAGACAGCAGCTGGGCAAACAAATCCCAGCAAATTCCATTCTGCTCTACCTCTGAATGTTTCTGAAGGTATTTATACGTTCTTGCCTGTTTGATGGGAAGGTGGCAATCAAATGGGTTTAATTCCTTCCTTTAACAGTTTATTTTGAGAACGAGGCAAGTGTCACCTCTCCACCATTTAGATCCAACAGCTCCTTGGAGTAAAGACCTCCTTCCTACCAAAGGCATCAATCCCTCTGACAGTGAGCTCTGGATGGCTCCTTGCAGACAGTGAGATGTTATGCTTGGAACACCTGACTACATGTGCAGAAAAGCTGCATCCAGGAAAGTTGGTAGTGCATGGCTGTATAAAAGCAATAATGATTGCTATTACGCATTTTCAAATGCTTGCAGGCCTAGGAGGTAAGTGCATGATCCATCAAAAGAGACAGAGAAACCCAAAGAAGCTTCATGACTTTCTGTAGACCNCTGCACCTCAGGGAAGACAGCAGCTGGGCAAACAAATCCCAGCAAATTCCATTCTGCTCTACCTCTGAATGTTTCTGAAGGTGTTTATATATGCTTGCCTGTTTGATGGAAAGGTGGCAATCAAATGGGTTTAATTCCTTCCTTTAACAGTTTATTTTGAGAACGAGGCAAGCATCACCTCTCCACCATTTAGATCCAACAGCTCCTTGGAGCAAAAACCTCCTTCCTACCAAAGGCATCAATCCCTCTGACAGTGAGCTCTGGATGGCTCCTTGCAGAGAGTGAGATGTTATGCTTGGAACACCTGACTACATGTGCAGAAAAGCTGCATCCAGGAAAGTTGGTAGTGCACGGTTCTATAAAAGCAATAATGATTGCCATTACACATTTACAAATGCTTGCAGGCCTAGGAGGTAAGTGCATGACCCATCAAAAGAGACACAGGGACCCAAAGAAGCTGCATGACTCTGCAGACCACAGACAGAGGATGACACTTCTTCAGTTTATTCCTAACATCCATTTGTACAAACCCTTAGTGCAGACTGCACACAACCCTACTTCATCTATTCCTGCTGTACCACCATCTCATGAAACCACAAGTGGCTCAGCAATGTGACTCCTCACCAGCCTGCATCAAACCACTGGCAGCATCTTACCTGGCAAGAGGTCAGCATCTGCAAACACCCACTCTTGCACCTTCCACATACACAGCATTAAAGAAAAAAGGGATGGTGTAGAAGCATGTCAAATTCACTCTGCATTCATGCACAAGGTGATAAAAAGAAAGCATTAAGCTAATCAGGAATTCACCCTAGGGATTGATTCTTCAAAGAAAAAAAAATCTCAGTGGTTGTAAAGCTCACAGAAACACTGGGTGTTCCCAAGCCCCACCCAACCAGTGCACACACAGATGGCCCAGGGCAGAGCTGACCCGTA
>VZTZ01011585.1:12115-25851 GCA_013400955.1 Drymodes brunneopygia | reverse complement strand
TGGGCTCTGAGGGCAGCCTGCATCTCAGGTTTGTCAGGGCAGGACTAACTCCTCTATTAGTAATTATTGCTGATAATTTATATACTTTCAAAGAACTTCAACTGAGGCTGGTCAATACAGCAGAGTTGCTGAGGCATGGGGTTTTTAGCAGATATTCCTTAAATTTTACATCAGCTAAGAAGGAAACATGGGGTTTATCTTGTGAACAAACGGTCTCCGACTTTATTGCTGCTATTAGAATAGCAGATTGCTGCAGCAGTCTGCCTTGGAGGCATAACAAGTAAATTATTTCAGTATGAAGTTCTTTCATGCAATTTTGGGCTCTTTCCTCCTAAGTTATGATGTCTTTTCCTTTCTCTTTGTTCAGCATTTACTAAGTGACAGATGCAGTACAAACTTTACCCATCTATTAACTGCTATCCACAGGTCTATCCCAGGTTGTTCTCCATTCTCCTTCCCTAAGTAGGAACAAGGTTTCTAAATAGGTTTAAAGATATGTTCTCAGTCTCCCTGGGCACTTTAACACATTGCTTGTTTTTATCTAGGTTCCCAGGTGAATTAGGACCTCTAACTCAGGCTGTTGGAAAAAAAAAAAAGACAACAGAATAAAACCAAATTCTAGCTTATCATATTAATTACAAAAGAAGCTCCAAAATTTCAAACAGTACATTGTTATCCTTCTCCCCTTTACCCCTAATTTTAGTCTAGGTAAGAAAAGAAAAAAAAGTGAACACACATAAACCAAAATGAATCTGTAATCGGAGACCTAGTACTTTAATGATGACTTCTAATATTTACTGCATAAAATGCTCATTAAAACTAACATGGTAACTTTAATGAGAAAAATGATTCCCACATTATGCAAATATTTGCACTGGTGGCCCAAGATTTAATTCATCTGGATTATAGCTGGTGGAAACAGCTAACAAACAAGTTCAAGTTTCCTCCTTGTGACTGAGACCTTTTTCACAGCTGACTGGGTTGCTCACTCATCAGTTGGGCAAGACTAAATGTTCTTTAAGTTATCTCTTAAGGGGGGTGTGACTGCTGCTCTATGTGGGGCTCACATATAAGCTCCTGATCAGGGAGCTGATTACAGGAATTTCCAGAGCTGGCCTGGACTGGCTGATGGTGACTCTCACAGCTGTAATGTGAGAGCTCACCTGAAAGGAGAGCATAAAAGGATAAAAAGTATGGTGAAGGAAGCTGTCGTCATTATGGAAAATCAAAGCTCAAGCAAAAGTACAGTAGATTCTGCAAATAGATATGGGGGAGCCCTTTTATAGTAGTGATTTTAAGACTCACCTCAAGAAAGACTGAAAGCAACTGTTTTTTCTCTCAAACTTGTATTTTTCCTTTCAGGCATGGCTTATATGAAATTTTTTAGAGGCAGAACTGTTGGCTTGATTAGAGCAAGAGCAACAACATAGAAGTACAGAGGCATTCAAAACTTGTGAAAAATCTATCTGCTTTGCTGTGAAACTAAGCTTTGTGCTGGGGAATGAGAAAAGGATAAAGAAAACATCTTGTTCTGGTGTCATTGGCCAGTTAATGCTAATATTAATTGGAACAAATACTGCTCTGCCTCATGTAGCTAGGCAGGGCCACTTGGATTTGAATTCCCAGCCAGGGGATGAGTTTCCCTTCAAGGGGAAAGTATTTCCCAGTCTCTAGTTAAGGGTACTTCTAAGATTTTTTTTTCTATCCTCATAAGCCTAACCTGGTTTCACTTTGTGACAAGAAGTTTTAAAATCCTAAAGAAATTGCACAAAAGGGGAGCAACTGGAGCTGTAACCGCTTGCACTGTGCACAGAATAGGAAATACTGAGCTACCAGGCTGCTTTTTTCCAGCATAGTGCTGTCCTGTTGCCCCTTGCTTTACCATCTTTCACTACTGGAACAAGTTTGGTTCTGTGATCTCTGGGGCTTAGTTGCAAATATTTGTAGGTTGCTTTACATCTCTGCCAAGCACTTAAAAAGTACAGTCCAATAAGCATGAAGAATTTTTAAACAGTCTAAATGCTGAGCTACTTTATTGCTGGAGAGAAATATGAGTTATAGCTTCAGTTATGGAAATCCTTTAACAGAACTTGAAAATCCAAGGTGTAGTGGTTTATTATTTTTTTTACAACTTGAAGTCTTACCACATCATTGTTTATACCAAACTATAAGCTCAGCTTTCACAAACTATTCCTCCTCACTATCAAAAGCCCTTAGAGTAAAGTGCTGTTTATGGGGACAGATGTCTCATATCAGCAGACTTTAAAAAAATACTCCAAACAGACTTTATCTCTATAGTGCATGCAGTAACCAGACAAATGCAAAGAACTGCACAGCACCGGTGTGAGAAAGCTTATCTGTCTCCTTATCTGCAAATTACAAGGGCCAGAGACACGCAGGTTTGAAAAAGTCATAGCAGGAAGGAGCAGATGGCAAATGATGCAGTTTGGGAATAGTCTGCTAAATTCAGCCAAGGGTGAAAGCCAGTGGCAGGTAAGCGACCTGTTGTCAGGAGGAAATACGAGCATGCAGGGCTATCAAATACCATGTTACTCGGAAATGCTGGAGCTGGGCTGTTTGCACCAACCACTGGGGTACAGTTTCTGAGAAGTATGTTTGGGCAATTAGAGGACTCCAACAACTTAGAATAATATGACTGAAGATGCTTCCCATCGAAGCTCTTTAGGGAATAATGAATAATAAATAAGCACAAGACATTAGACATAGCTCTCTTGTCCCTTCAGAACTTACCTTCCATGTGAATGAAGTTTCAGTGAGCAAGGCTGAACTCCTGATGCATCCCTTGTAGCCCTGGGAGCCACCACTGTATCAATAGAGCTACTGTCGGAATGAAGAAGGACCCAAGTAGATGTATCTTGCTTTGTTTTGGCAACAAAATCCTCAAGCCACACTTGAAACATCCTTTGTTTTGAGACCTTCCTTTCCCTCAACCCTGTGGTGAATTTCCTGTGTCTGAGGTTTTGGGTTTGATGGAAGTAAGCAATGTGTTAACCTGACTTCGCTGCTAAATTTACAGGAGATGGAATTGACTTTGATGTGGGAGCAGAGGTGGGACTGCTGGATTATTTCTGGTCTCAGCTTTGTCACCTTCAGAGATTGTCTCCTAAGCCAGAGGAAAAACAGTTTGTACTTTATAGCATACATGCAGATTTCAGCATGTCTGTTGTGTACAGGACATCCCAAAAAACCAGTAATTGATTTATCTTGGAGGAGGGTGGGGAAGAATCATGTTGTGCTTCGTTTAGGAGGAGAGTTATTGTTATGGCCCAGGAAGAGAAAGAATGTTGGCAAGATCTTCACAGAAACTCTCCTTTGCCTCCTTCTTACCCTGAAAACGCAGTTGTTAAGTTACATGCATGTAAAAATTAAACTGTCCCCTTCCAATAAAGGTGCCTCTGTTTAAAGAACAACAGCATAAACCAGCTGGGCTATTTGCTGTCCTTTTGGTGAAAACAGTGGGTCATGCTGGGCCTTTGCTTGCAGCCAGAGCTAAGCATCCTGGGGTCTGCCTGGGGCGAAGGAGAAAAGCCTTGCCAGTGATGCTGCCAGCAGTCAGGAGGGTATCTTCTTACCCAAATCACAGGGTCATGAGCATTTAACAAGAATTTCATGTTTTACTAAAATTTTGGTAAAATATTTTTCAGGCTTGAGATGTTACACTGCTTTTTAATTTTATTTTTCCTTTTTGTCTACTGAGAAAAAAAATTCTAGCCAAGGTCCTACTGCCTGATTTCAGGAGTGGAAACAGTGACAGAGCAAAATGTGCTTACACATGTGATTGGCATGAACACGTGAGAGATCAGGGACCACTGTCCAGGGCTACACCTGCATTACTTTTGTTTTCTTTCCTGCTGGGAATCAGCTCTCTGCTCTTTGCTGGCTTTAATGGCTTTTTTTCTCTCTCTTTTTGTTTTTCTAATGCCCATTTAACAGATCTACATCTGTGGATTTGAAGAACATGAGGTTTCTTTCTAAAACAAAGGTCCATGCCTTTCAGATGCACTAAATAGCTCTTCTTTTATAGATGAGCATTTTATAGACTGTAGAACTCATTATGGCCTATTTATTTTCCATAATAACCCTCACAATAAGTTAATTACAACCCTGAGGTAAAGGTGAATTTGTCCACCTCTCTTCACAACAGCAGAAAATAACTGATGTAATCAGGAAGCCTGTCCTTGAAGGATGGGTAATCCATGCTGTGTACTCAGGAGGAATTTTTTCAGAGGCCTCTGTTCCAATCTTTCACACCAGAAGACAATCATCCCTCCAGCTCCTTGTGTCATTTAAACTGTTCCAAAACTTTTGCAATAACACTTGCAAGAATATTACTGCTATCCAAAGCACCAGTTTTTGACTTCCAAGTTTTAAGTAATTTCAGGTTGAGCAGTAGTACCACCAAAAGAAAAAACAAAATGCAAAAAACTCTCTTCAATGCTGGTGCAAATACTGCTTTGTAGATTTGCCTTTTTATCACCATGTATATATATCATCAGACCTGAGTTCCTCCTCCAAGCCTCCCTTTATGTTAAAAACTCTTACCTTTTTATATGCTTTCAAAATAACAAATATGATCCCATTATAAAAATAGTATTTCAAGGCTATATTTATCATATGTTTAGATCACTCTTTTTCCCCAGCATCAGGAAAAGAAGAAACTTCTTAAGAATCCCTATTTTAATTTTCAGAAAGACGTAATACCTCCACTGCTCTCGCTGCATCATCCTGTGTGCTGCTGTGCTGTAATTGCTAGTCCAGTGGTTGCCAGGGTTCTCCAGTCTTCAAGAATTATGCAGCGTTTAAACCCATACACAGGTTCTAATCAGGATAAGATGAATGTCCAGAGTTTTGAGTTAAAACTCAAGTGTGCTCATGTATCCTAAGGCACAGTGCATTTTCCAGGCAGAGTTCAACACTGATACTACAACATTACTGATTTGTTTTGTTGTTATTCCAAGCCAAACACAGCTATTCTGGCTGGAGCCTGTTTTCTTATGACCTTCATGGGCTTCAGAAAGTTGCTGTTATAAATAAGTACACCTAAATCGAGGCTAAGGTTAAGAAGAATTTATTAGGTGTCCAAGAAATCGTATAAATAGCGCCACGATCGAAAAGCAAGACAGAACCAAGCCTGGGGTTGGTACTGGGTGAACACAGATCTGACCTCTATCGCATCAGACCTCCCTCTGTTCACCCTGTGTGCTTTCAGCAGCCGGTTTATATACAGTTTTCCAGTGGGGTCCGGATCTTGGGTATAATTTTATTATTTTGTATATTCATGAGGGATGCTGTTCTTGGGACCCAGGAGGACAAAGCACATCCTGCTTCTCAAATCACCGGAGGAGTTATCTGATGGTTCTAGATGTTCTGTATTGGAGTGTTGATCAAATCATTCATGCTTGAGCTCAGAGGAGATCTCTGGAGATGGGCCATCAGCTTTGCCAGGAACCTCCCTTTGGAGATGTAAATTTCCAGTGGCTTGCTGGATGCCTTTTCAATGGTCTGTCAGTTCTTTGTGACTCCGTCTTTTGGATGCAAAACCTTTCCCAGCAAGAGCTGCATTCCTGTTGGGACTGGCTCTGGTCGATTTCAAAAACCCCTTACAATTTGATTTGGTTTATACATTTCGATATTACATATTTGAGCGCGAATTACTCGATTTATTTATAACAGTTGCTAAACTGAGATATTTTACCTTGCTTGGCAGCAGCTAAAAAAAACCCTTTCACTATTATTTTTTCTGTGGCTCTTTCCCTTTCTGGTGAAAACACAGTAAGGACGTCTTTTTGAGAGTCAAAAAAATGCCTTTAAATTTCTCTAGAACTGAGGAACACCTGAAGTCTCTTACTGAAGTTGCAGGAGTTCCCAGATGTTTAAGCATAACTGAGGTAGTAGTGATGTCCTTCTGAACACCAGAAAGAAGAACAGGGTGGGGATTTTGGGGGTCCAGCTTTTTTCAAGGTGTGAGTGGTGGTGGTTGGCTCATAGTCCTACAGCCGATTACAAATTAGAGCCTGCAAAATACAGGCATAGATAAGAGAGAGCCTTGTGCAGATTTGGAGGGAATATGTGGTCAGCAGTGAAAAAATTGCCTAATGATGAGCACTGCAGTGTGTCCCTGCTTCTTGTCATTGCTCTGTGTTCCTGATACTGTGGGACTATTTGCAGTATTGGCTCTACGGTGTAGCTGCTAAGGACATGCCTGCTTCCTCTTCTCTGTATCTGTACTGGTCTGGTATCTTAGGCTGGTCTGAGAGAGGACTAAGAATAATAAGATACAAATAAGAGAACGTGAGTTTAAGTTGAATAATTGTAAAATTGTTAAAGAAATTTTAAGTTCCTAAACTTGAATTATTTATAGTCACGCTGGGTACAGCACTGGAAAGTACAGTTCAGGCAAGGATGCAAGCAAATTCTAATTTCTCATCTTAAGCCTAGACTGCCTCTGCTGTGTATTTTAGGATGTTTTTATTTCTGAACATGTGAAAAAGACAAAATTAGTTTATTTCCCCTTCATATGCAAACCCATTAATACATCCAAAGTAAACCTGTAGAGAAAGGCAAACCCCTGATCTGTGTACAATGTCTGCACTAAAGCCCTTTTTGTCTTTGGGGTGTTTGAGCATATCTCCTTGATGGGTTTCCAATGGGCAGATGCTGTGCAACATCTAAACCAACATGCCAGGCATAACTCACATGTTTGCAGCAGTATGTGATGATTCAGGGCTTGTCCTTGGTGTGCTGTGATGTTGAGCTCAAATATGCATTTCCTCTGGTCTGATTTTTGTTTCCAGATCTTTGTCTTGTATCAGATGATGCCTCAAGGTCATGTTATCTTCCCCATGGGATGGGTCTGGAGTATGAGTCAGGAATGTAAACTGAGATTTTAATCAGCAGCAGTTTCAGTAAAGGAATGGAAGAGCAGCTGCTGGAGTTGGAATAACTTGGGAAGCACCAGTTCTCAACACTTTGCATAGCTTGTGCATGATTCACTGTGTGACTGCTCATCAGGCTGGCTCATGAAGCATTCCCCAAGAGGGCTGTGAAGCGACACTCTTGGGCTTTTTGGCCCTGAAAACTGAAGATGGGAAAACGTGGATACTTCTGTCAAGCTGGAGCTGAGGGGCTAAGCATGGTAACAAACAAAATCCAACCAAACAGGCAGCCCTCAGCTTACATGGGCTGCCTTTGGAGCACAGACTGCCAGGCTGAACAGGAGCCAGGGGAGGGCTGGAGTTCTTGTGTGTGGCCTATGATGGTGCCAGCTCATTTCACCTGAAGTTCTTTTACAGGCCCAGAAGGGGAGGTGGAACCTCTCCTAACACATAGCATGTTCCTGCTCAAAATAAAAACCCTACAAAAAAGCCAAGTGACCCAAACCCCATGTCCATGCACAACATAATGCAATATTTTACACAGTTGAATTCTATTTAGGAAGGGAGGGAGAAGAAAAAGCACTAATGTTTAGGAGCAGTGACAGTAGAAAATCAGGTAGGAGGATGACATGAGGAAAGGAATGACTAATTCTCTGGCAATGTCTATAATCTACTACAGAATTATCTGTACTATTTAAGAGTTTCTACTAAAACAATTCCATTAAAGATGTTTGTACTAGGTTGTGGTTAAGATACAAGACAAGAGGACCTGGGGTCAGTTCCTCATTCAGCTAAAGATTCTTTGGGCACTGCTCAGCATGTTTAAATTCAAGGTTTCAAATCTTCTTTCAGGAAAAGATCAAGTGGGAATGTTCTATTTCCAAAGTCCAAGACTATGATGAGGATGATTGTAATTATTTTTGAGATTTCCAGTGGCCCATGGTGAAGTTTACTTGCAAATACTAATTAAAGAGAGGTGAAAACAGCAGATTCTGAGTGGTTTGACAGGTCAGAAAACTGGACAAAGAAATGATTTTCAGGAGGACTCTGATGCCAACAGGAGCAGGAGCATTACATAGCTTGCCTTCAGTAACACTGTCCTGTTGTAGGAAAGTCTAAGTCTCTATACATAGATTTAATTTAAAAATGAAATTGCCCTTTTGAAGGAAGGGCTAAGGCTTGAAAATACATTTGCTGCAGTCCAGCCAAGAAGGTTCACTAATAACAAAAAGACCAAAGACAGATTTTTTGCATTAGCGAGAGCACTTTATTATTTCTCTGCTTTGTTTTCTTTGGAGTCCTGCTGAAATGTTTTTAATTGCATACAAGTAGGAGATCAGTTGTAATAAGGTGTGTCTCATGTTTCTTGTTTTGCTGCCAGGTCTGAGATGCTTCTTTGTGACTTTTGAAAATTGCTTTGATTTTAAAGGGGCACTATAATAGATTCATTTCGGTTGAAAAAGACCTTGAAAATCGCTGCATTAATGGAAACAACACAAAAACTTTGCATTTTAAGGAGGTACACATATATTTAAAAGTTCCCAGCACTGTTGTTTGTTTTGTTTCTTCAATAGCATGTGAGTTTAACAAAACTAAACATATGAGTATTTCTAAAAGCTCCTTTCCTTATCTCTTAGACTGAAATTCTTCATTCCTATGCTACTCTGTATTCAGGTTTGCTCTTTGTATATTGATTTTGCCTACCACTTCTTTTTAGGCAGTAAAAGTACATTTGTCCAGGTTTCCTGATATTCATTTATTCATGGCACATACAGAGTTACTTGGGTTAACAAGTTAGAAGAGAAAGTTGGATTTTAATTATCGGTTTTCTATCATATTTGAAGAAGTTATAAAAACAATCTCCTCAACATGCGGTGCTGTAAGGTCCCTATCCCTGTGTTGTTTTTGGACCTGCAGTATTTTGAATATGACATCTTACAAAAAAATAACAGTATTTTTAAAACCTCCTACTGGAGTGCATTTGATTTGAGTTATTCAAAGCAAATGTGGAGGACTAACAGCCCTCTGAAAAGGATCAGTGACGGGAAAGCAGTGTTGTTTGCTCTCCTCCCTGGGGCACATTCTGTTCTGAGTGCAGGTGTGGGACTTTCTGGGACTCCTTGCAGAACTGTGTGCATCTGCCAGCAGCATTTAGATATCCCCAATATCCAGAAATATATTTGGACACAGTGCAGTGGTACAACCTGCTGGTTCTAAGTTTCTGGCAGAG
Source organism: Drymodes brunneopygia (assembly GCA_013400955.1). Taxonomy (NCBI): domain Eukaryota; kingdom Metazoa; phylum Chordata; class Aves; order Passeriformes; family Petroicidae; genus Drymodes; species Drymodes brunneopygia. The sequence goes on along the minus strand of VZTZ01011585.1, from coordinate 16,725 downwards.
GCCAGACCTTCAGCCAAGAGTGTTGAAATGTGGAGGCCTCATGACTTGGGAGGCCCTGTAAGGTCTCTGCTCCAAGGATTTTCTGTCTCCTTCTGGATAAGAACAGCAGTTCAGCATGAGGGTACAGGATGGGCTGTGTTGGAGCAGCAGGGCTTGTAAATACAAGTCACAAAATATCCATCACCATAAAGGTAACTCCTCACCTCCCGTGATTTCAGAAGAGTAATGCCAGACCACATCTGCTAACAACCCAATATTTACGTAAGAATTTCCTATTGGCTTAATGGACAATCTAACCCCTGGTGGTTTGGTTTTGGTTTTTTTTTTTTTGAGAAATATCTGACTTACTAAATAGCAGATGGGGTTTTTTTTTGTGCTTCTTTACCCTCTCTGAGGATCATATCATGAAAACAGCCTTCAGGTGGCTCAGGAATTTTTTTCCCCTCCTGTTACCTATTCCCACATGTGCAGGCATAGTCCTAAAGTTATCACATTCCTGTAATTGCTGTAGGGAGGAAGATCATTTCAAGTAAGAGAATATGAAGCAGGATCAGATGAATTCCTTAATCAGCACAGAGCCCAGCTCATGCGTGTCTATTACTTCAAAAATAAAGGCCACTCCCTTTATTATATATAGATCATCAATAGAATTTTTTTGAAATTGCAATTTTCTCATAATAATCACTGAATCACCCACAAATAATTTCTCCACCAACTAGCAATGAATGATGGGTCATAGTGCCTGAAACATAGTGCCTTAAACCTAGTGGTTCTAGTTAAAATCATTTCTGGACACAGATAAAATGCAACAGCCACGTGAGGGAGGATGACAGGAGCAAGGGATGATAAGATCTAACAGTTTAGCTGCTGTTGCTGATGAAATCTCAAAGGAAAAAGGCTTAAAAACCAGGGAGCCCATGAAAACAATCAATACAAAAAAAAAATTTTAACTTCATTGGTGCTTTTGTAATGCAGGTAGTGAAATAGCTTCTTGTGCTTGTTCATGGAGTCTGCAGATTCTTATTTAGCTTGTGTGAAGAAACAATAAAGTGAAAAACTATTGAGTTCTGAGCAGTGCACTTGATGCTTATCCACTGTAGAAAACTTTTAGTATAAAACAGTCAGAAAAGAATTTGCTGCCAACCAGCATTTCAAACTCCTCTGTGTAGATCAAAGGCAGTCATCTATGACTAGTGATAAACCTGGATGAAACTTCACCTCGGACATCCTGGAGAATCCATCTTTGGTTATTTTTATATTGATACATACAGTGACAAGATGATTAGGATGAAAAGCTCGAAAAAGCTACTCTCTGGCCACTCAACTCTTTATAGAAAATGAGCCCCTTTTTTTTTTTCTGAGATACTTTGTGGCTCATGATGGCAACACCAACTGTGCAAAGGTGGTTACATTAACTGCTGTATGATCTCTGCCTTCTGTGGTGTGATGCTGATTCAATCCTTTAGTGAGTTATAGGCTTTTGTGGTCCGGCTGTTGATGAAATCCGCTTTCTTAAAGTCAGCCTTTGGAATGGAAGAAACAACAATTCGTTACTTTCAGTGCTGATTCTACAAGGAAAAGGTGGGCCCAGCTAAAAGCTAAATAAGAACTCATAGTAGGGGTCTAGGCAGAGTCCTGTGCAGTCACAGAGACAGAACAGGCAGTGCTTGTTTAGTCCAAGACAGATGAGACGAATAATTGGAATTGCTGAACTCTCTCCATGGACTGTACTAGGAGCCTGTTCTTCCAGCTCAGCTCTACAGACTCCTAACTTTTAGGTGACTAATAGCTGAGATTAACCTAGCTGAGATTAACCCTGTCAGAACAAAGAACACATGGCAATGCCAGAATGACTGAGAATTTTATCCATTTCATTTCATCAAGTGATTTCTGTGGCTTATTAGACTAAAGTTTCAAAATTGTCTAGGCATTAGATGGTTCTGAAGTTCTCAGTGCCATACCTGGTGTCTCTAGGGGATGTGATTTGCATAAGAAGAGCAAATAATCAGCATTTTTGAAAATTAGGTCTGACAAACGTGTCTTATAGGCGTTCCTAAACTACCAGTAAATTCATAAAATTCATGCCATCAGGGATGCTGCTGTATGGTAAAGTCAGGAAGGCAGTAGTACAACACCAGAGACAACAAAAGCTAGTTAAGAATTTACATGGCACAACACCCTTATTCTTGAACACAGATTTCTGGTTCGTGGGGCAGTACTGCTAAGTGTGATGCAACACTGTTAAGGTTCATGCTAAGAAACTTTTTTGAACCAAACCTCAACCAAGAAGAACTACAAAGAGAAACAGCTGAATAAAAAATGCTAACAGCTAGCTTGAGAACTTGGAACAGTTTTAGGTTATAGGGAGTTTGAAGTGACAAATTCTGAACAGCAAACAAACAAGAACTGAAATTTGGAATGCAAGGTGAAGGTAGGTAGAGGGAGTTAACTCAGCTGTGTGTTGAAAAAGCAGTCCAAGAGCTTCAAAAAAACGAAACTGGTTTGTGGCAGACTCATGCTGGTCATTTTTTGTTTGATTTGACTATGGCAGTAAATGTTTGCCAACACTTTCCCCAGGCCCTAGGTTTTGTCTGACTATAAGTGACACCTGGGCTACCAGGCCGTGCAAACAACAAGGAGAACAAAACTGCTCTGGTTCTAAAGCAGGAAGCTGCCTTGCCCTGCCTTTGTTTTTGCTGGCACTGTAGATCCTTTGTGTCAGGCTGGTTCGGCCAGGGTGGATGGTCACCTACTCTGCATCACTTCTCACCACCTGACACTCCTGGCAGGCAGCAGCAACACTTTTCATAAACTTTGCCAGCGGATATAAAACCAGAGAGGAAGAGAACTAGAACACAGATGAGCAAAAATTAAGGCCAGGCATTAATTACACAGGATTACATGCAAATAAGAAAAAAAAAACCCAAATCAGGGACCACCTGAAATCCTATCATAGGCTGATTCATAAATGTGCAGGATTGCTAAGGACCGTAGAGGATAAATATAGGAGGGTTCTAAGTCTGAAAAGACAGATTATTTTTTTGTGCTTACCTTTTTGTAAGCACTGTGGAGATCAGTGTGTGACCACAGGGAGTAGAGGAGCACTGAAGCAGCCCTGCTGGCTTTGCTGAACATATTGCTGCAATTTTGGAAAAATAATGATAAAACATGTTTAAATTCCCACATCATAATCACAGTGCATGTACAGACTTCAGCAAACATAACCTCATAGCATTTGTTTTGTCTCTCTTTACTCCTAAATGCTGGTTTGCCACCCTTTAGGCATTGTAGCATGTTTCAGGCTGTCCTTATTACTGAAACAAATGAAATATGCCTCCCTGCTTCACTCATTCTTCAAAATTAGGGAGAAATTATGTGCTCTGTAGCATACATCTTAGAGCAGCTATCATATTGTTCATTTTCAGCTGAGGAAAATACACCTCAGCACAATAAGCATTTGAAAGAATCTTCCCAGTATGTAAAATCTCTGGTTAGTTAGACAGGATTTAAACTATTCAGGGCCTCATGAGGCATCCTTTACTGAGGCTGATTTCCTCTTTTATTTTGCAAAGAGAGAGCAAGGCAAACAAAACAGTTTTATGTATTTACAAAGCATTACTTCTCTTTTGAGTAAATAGTGATTGCACGTGATTACATACTAAAGAACGGTTAAATTTTGAATCTATGCTCTAAAATGCCACCTTATACATTATTTTTAAGTGCAGATTTGTAAGTTCTATAAAATGTATTCCTGGATTTTAGTGCTAAAGATAATCAGGGCTGTGCTACAATGAACTCGAAAGACATTTTGCGTACAGATGAGATCTGATGATCAGTCACTATACATAGATCAAAATATAGATAAGTTTGTGCAGTTATCTTCTGAGGAGTTATTTAAACTGCTGGAGCCTGGTGAATTTATAGCTGTGGATGGGCGAGTTGTTGTAAGAGACTTCTCTGTATTTCTATTCACATCACTTGTTTGGGCTGTTCTGTACTTTGAGATGAAGCGTTTTTTCTCCCCGAGGGGCACAGGCTGCAGGGCTTGTTTTGCCCAGGGAGAGGGTGAGAGCTGTGGAACCTCTTACCTGTCATTCATGCTGATGGCAATGACCTTGGGCAGGCCGTGGGCGCTGAGAAGCAGCCGGGCATTGTGCGAGCTGCTCTGGGTCAGGTTGAACAGGATGTAGCAGATGGATGCTGTGGTTTCACAGGCAATGTCACACCCTGGCACACACTCAGGCAGGATGGACACCAAGTCAGGCAGAACTTCTCTGGCTGTGAGTTGGAAGAGAGGCATTTTGCTTGATGAATTTAGATAAATGTAGGTTCATTTTGCTTGATAGATTTAGATCCTTCTATCTAGAAAACAGTCCCCTCTCAAATGTTTTCCTTTGGCCAAAGTTGGGGTTTTTTTTGTTTTGTTTTGAATTTGACCTGAATTCACATGTGCTTTCAGTCAATCAAAAAGGAAGTGACTGTGAATGTGCAAGATGAAGGACCTGCCCCCAAATCTTTGTGCTGTTCTCTTTTTGCACATGTTCATAAATTATTTTTTCCTGATGACATCCCAACTTCTTATCAGTTTAATTTCTTCTCTTTCAGGGGGA
>VZTZ01011581.1:0-10399 GCA_013400955.1 Drymodes brunneopygia | reverse complement strand
TCCCTCCCCTATCACATAAATCGTGTTGTTGGCACTCAATAAAGGTGCTTTTGATTTTGATTAAAACTTAAAATACTTGTCCCTGTTTCTTTTGCACTCTGAGATTCAATAAACGAACCATCACGACCCCTGCTAGTACTAGCGGATCGTGACACCTCTTCACAAAGGTTCCACTGTGCTGGGGAGTTTGAATTGCTATCTGTTTCTTGGTGGATACTAATTTCCTCCCAAACAGTCTGAAGGAAAATATCTTGGCTTACAAAACCTGGTCTGTTAATGTCCAGTCATCTGTACTGAAAACCATGGATAAAAGACCCTGTTCTTAACATGGTAGCACTGTGTCACAACCACAAGCATATTTTATCACCTGAGACTTCAGGTCTCTAGTAGTCAATATGTCCATTAGCAAATACACAAAATCTCAATTATAAAGTGGAAATTCAAGTCTAAAACTAAACCAAGCAATTTATAAATATCTGTTAAATGTTTTGATTATAGACTTTGCTTTTCAAAAAATTTGAATTTGCATATTTAAAAAAAATTAAAGAGAAGGGGAAAGGGCAGGAAGAAACAGCAATCTATGCCTATTATTTCACTTGTATGTGTAGTAGGCCACTTTACAGAAAGACAAAAGGCTGGTGAAATGCAGGAGCACTGCAAATCCCCCATAACATGTGACAGTTTTAGATCAAAACCTCAGTGCCGTAAAAACACTGAGTACTTACTGCTGCATAAATTAATGTAAACATAAACAGATGCTGGGTTTCTCATTCTGTATTGCATTAATAACAATTAGATCTTGCATATGAAGTGGAAAAGAAATGAAGGAAAGTAGTGTACTTTTGCTTTATAACTGTGTGTTTGCCTCTGAGGCATGCAGTGAACTACTTAACAGATAAACAATCCTGCACTGCCCTTAACAATATATAATCTGCATGCAGTGCAATGCAAATACAGTCAAATCCTTACAATCCATGATAGTTTAGGGGTCAGTCACTATTACTGTGAAATAAATTATAGTCGATGGCTGCAACATCCAGTGGGACTTCTTGACTAGGAAGATGGTTGAAGGCAGGAGAATGCTGACCAATTATATTTTTCAAGGATTTATCAACACTGCTGTCGTTGTCACCTTCTTAAGTTGATGGGGAAAACACCAAGTTAATAATCTGTTCATCAAATACACTCTCACATCTTCCGAACCGCTAGTCAGAATCCCACTCTCCCATGCTCAGCAGGTGGTATCTGCCATTCTGTTAGAAGTATTTGTTTGATCATGGTTCCAAAATGGGTATATGGCAATGTACAATACACACAGTCCTATCACTGCTATCATTCATTGGAAGAGCTTCTGCTGGTTTCCAAAGATTTCCTGGCATTTGAGCTGCTTTTGGTGCAATTTGTTGCAAAGACACTCACAAACTGAGCATACTTTAAAACAGCTAACATTACTGGGATTTTGACTTAGAATAATTTTTGCATGGACAATACAATGTGCCAGACAGGACACCTGGTTGCTGTCCAGATGGTAAAGGGAGTTTCCATAGCAAGGGTTCTTACAGGGTCATCTTATGTTGGATTGGGCGAGACTCCCTAAAACATGTTTCTGTACAATTTTTGTAACCCAGGTGGCCTGTGGTCCTACCTGACCACTGCAAGACATGCATAATGTGTCAGTACAGATCACCTTAACCTATATACAAAACATTTCCTAACTGTCTTAAGTATGTACAAAAGATTGTCCTACATGATCATTTCTACACATGCAGGAACTGTTCCTATTGATTATCTTACTCATGTACAATTGATTAACTTTGCAGCAGGAGCTGTCTGTGACTATCTGGGACAGCCAGCTTCTTTGCCCAGGATGTTAATCAACACACTTAAGCATACAAATTGGTCTAGGCACAGCAGGGTCTGCCTGGGAAATCTCAAGAACTGTCTNGTGCAGACTTCAACAGTTCTGATATGAAATCACCTAATGCAGCAATGGTAGTCAGATTTGTGGTCTGTTGTTTCTGGGAACAGTAAAAGCTGGAATATTGTCCATATATACAGCAAAGAACGGAGCTTTTTGTATTTCACTTTCAGATCAAATGTTCATCTGCTACAAAAACCTATTCACCATCCCTTCAAGTTCATAAATCAATTGCAGCACATCTGGACTAAACTATTTAAAGGAGATGGGTTTTCTGCTCTGTCAGTGATGAAGAGACTGTATATCTGGGCCATTTACTCACAGCAGAGCAGGCAACTGCTCACTCTATATTCTGCCTTCTTTAGTTCACCTGATGCTGTCACCAGTGCATCAGGCAACATCTGGGAAAACAAACTCACCTCATCTGTATTCCACCTATCACATACAGCACTGCCTTATCAGCTGTTCTTTCTGCTCTGGGACAGTGCAGATCACAGTGGGCTTAATGCCTGTATTTCCCTGTGAGTGAACTGACACGAGATTCCATGTTAAACAATGAAGTATAGAAGCCAAGTGCCCAAGCTGCACACCTTCAGTAGCTTGTTCTGGACTTTCTTCATGTAAGACTGGACTGAAAAAAACACAATATCCTGCAGCCTGATATTTGCAAGTCACAGCTGTAATGAATGAATGTTTCACAGGTTTGTTTGTTTTTTTTTTAATTTAATGTTCAAAGAAGACCAGTTTCAGTTTCCAATTATTCTGTGGGATGCATTGCTGTAATAGCTACATCTACTGTATTAGGACCAAAGCTGACTAAGAAGACTGAAGTGATCATATAAAGTGAATTTAAATTGCCAAGTAACTTTCCAGTTTGCAGTCACAGCCATATGTGACCACATAAATTTGGAAGAGTTATCTGTGGTCCATACTGAGTAGAGCAAGAATGAAGTATGTAGCTGTGGAATAGTTCAATTACTGGCACCATTATCAGCAGCCCACACTTCAAGGATGCTTATTGCTGATTATTAACTGCATGTAGCAAGTTTAGTTAGTGAGAGAGAGTTCACAATCTGAACAGCTTGTAAGTTGAGGGAGAGCTTTTAAGCACCAATCTATCTCCCTTGTGGTTATTTGCAAGGCAGTGAGGAGATGGCCAAGTTATGCTGGGGAAGGTTACAAGCATCTTCGTAGAACTGGCTGTTAAAATCTTTAAACTAACTGGTTTAAAGAAATGCATCCAGCAAGCTGCCATCTTGACTGTGTCTGACCCTTTTCCTGGAAATGTTGTTATCTTGATTCAGCTCCACAGTCAAGTCTCCTCCTCTTCTGTCCCATCCTGTATCGTGCCCCAAGCAAAGATACACCTTTCCCTGGTTGTTCTTTCCTGTGCTCCATACCTCTTCCAAGCAGGTTGCTGGTAGTTTGGCAGCAGCTGCTTCCTGGGAGAGAATGAACCTCTGCTCTTTATGCTGCAACATGAACGTGAACAGCTGTGTCATCTTGCAAAAGGAAAAGTAAGTCTTCTCTAAATTTTAAAAGGAACATCTGACGTGCTTAATTCACAGGAGCAAAGTAATTATGTTGGTTTGCTGACCCTAGAAATTCTGATATAATCCGTGGTACCTTGTCTTCCCTTTCTTGCAATGAAGTGTCCAGTTTTCCTCTAAAACCAGAGAGAAAAAAACAGCCACAGCCAAGTCTAATTTTTTATGTCTTCCTTCAGGACACTGGTTGCTCTCAACTCTAAGCTAAACAGCATGTATTTTAAGAGCTGCAGGATATGTTAAGAGACATTGCCAAATACCAAATATTTTAGTCTCCTAATTCTGCCTTTTAAAAAATTAATACAGTACAGGAAACTGTTGCCTGAATTCTAAATAGCTACTTGAAAACAAAAAAGCATCCATACTATTTATGGAGGATCTAATATTATGTGCTCCCTTCCACTGCTTGAGCAGGAATAGGAGCAGAAGCAGGACTTTTCCCAGGACTTAAGGGCTTAATCTAACATGCCAGCTCCTGCTGAATTAGAAGGAAGAGGCTGGAAGCTCATACATATTCAATGGAAAAAAACCAAACATGAAATGAAATNTGAAATCAGGAAGATTGCTTGGTATGAAGCATGATGAGCTCTGAACAAGAGGGGCAAACCTGGAAAGACCTATTATGCATCAATACCTGCATCCAGATAGAAAGCTGACCTCAACCTAAAGCCTATGGGTTACATGCAAGATAGTCTAGTGTTGATTTAGGTCACCAGTCATATAAAAATTAAGGCTGAGTGAAGAGGGAGGGACAAAACAAGTTTGCTCTGTAGCCTCATATCTGCTCCGTTCTTTGCCTATAAATCAGAAGTTTGGAGATCACGGAAGTAAGCTCTCTTGGTTATTATTTACTTAACTAGATTGGACCATACCCAAATGACCAGGAGGAAAACACTAAGAGGTCTGTCTTCCCCAGCTGAGAGGCTAATTAAAAACCCTACAATTTGCAGAAAAGCACATGTAACATAGACATGTACAAGATTTATAAGAACAAACCTCCTCCTTGCTATGAAGCTGTAAAGAACAGAAGGAAGATCTCTGGCTAATTAGGTTAATATCAGTTTATGGTTCCATGTAGAAGAACCAATAGAAAATAAAAACAGAAACAAAGTATTTTTCTCAAGAATCACTTTTTTCCCTTTTCCATCTCTTTCTAAAGCTTTTTATATTCAATATTTCACAATGTGGTGTGCTTTGAATTTCCCCCTTAATTAGTACAGCAATTTGCTAAATTTTGGTGTTTTTCTGGTTTCAGGGTGCTGTTCAGAACAGTCTGATAAGTCATACAAGTTATTGCCACCAACTCCAAATGCTAAAATCTGAATGCTTCATTCTACCTCCACAGGTAAAAACCATACAGCTCAAAATCAATGCTGTGCCTCCATGTTCTGATTAAAACTTTTTACTATGGAAAGATAATTACTTTGAGTAATCGATTTTTTTCCCCCTTTGATTGAACTCTTTTCATACTCATTCCTTTTGGAAGGGCATCCAGATAAACAAGGTAGCTATTGTACTACTGCTACCTCATCACAGTGTGTACTTAGGCTGTCACACACCTGTGCTTAAGAATGCAGGGCAGTTGAGCGTTTCTAGTAAAAGACTTGGGCTTATTGAGCAAGATACTCAAGATTCCATCACTGCTAGGACGAAGTATCCTTAGAAAAACATAATGTGATCAGATGGACAGCCAGAATCCTCTTGATAGCAGGTGAAATTCTAAACTGCTAAACAACATATTCCATTAGCAGAGAAACTGCACTGATTTTAGCCATTAGGCATCTTCTAGTTAAGTGTAATTGGGTTACAGTCATGTCAGTTAGAATTAGTTGTCATCAGGGAGAATATTTTAGGGAGTAGTTCCCCTACAAGTCACCAGTCAAGGGAGATGAGTAACAAAGGGGTGACATCAAATCAGAAGTATATGACTGACAGCTATGTCTGTCTGTCTTTACCTTGAGCTCATCTGCATCATAGAAGTCTGTGCGCACAGCAGGGACCATCCATGTCTGGAACAGAGTCGCCAGGATCTGTTTGGCAATTGCATCTGCGATGAGGTGAAAGTGGAGTGGGTTTCGCCTGATATGAGAAGGGAGAGAAACGTGTTAGTTCAAAGTTTCAATTCCTGTTCTTAAAAGACAACATCAGAATTTACAAAGCTTTATCTGTGTCTAAGATGTCAAGTTTTGAGTGTACAGCATGTCTGGTGGAGTCCTGTTCTGTGGCCAAAATGCTGAGACACAATTTGAACACACATGACCATAACAAAACATTCAGTCAGTTTCTGGGTGGTTATGAACACACAGATCTTTTGACTTCAGCAGAATGTGATGATTTGTAACAGCTAAGAGTCTTGTCCCTTGCACCAGCTCCTTAAAAAAAGCCCAAGTAAATATCCCTGTGGGGACTTGAGCTCTGGAAGTGATTGCTTTCAATTTCTAGGTGAACCTGGTAATTTATCTTTGTGGTAAGAATGGTGTCTGTGGAGAAATGAGGGTGCAAGGGAAGGTTAAAAAATAACAATTTGAATGAGGTAAAACTCTGGGATCCTTAAGTTTATGTAGAACTTTTCTACAAAGCAAACTTGGGGAATCAACAGCTGTCCCATAGGAACCCAAAATTAGATGTTTCAGGTGAGTGCCTTCTAGTTATTCATTGGCAAAGTGAATAGAATGGAGACTGCAAATCTCACCACATCCTTTTTCCTAAGAGGAGGAATGGTTAAAGAAAGGTAGGAAGAAAGGAAACATTTTACTTCAAAACACCAGATCTGGATCCACCTCTGTAGTTACAGGACCTGGGCTAATTGAAAAGCTTCAAAATAAGACAGGTGAAGCCAGTATCAGCCAGAAAGGCAAGCTTTGACAAAGTGTATGGATTTTTCTATACTATTGTGAACTTAGACATTATAAATACCTTGTTTAATTCCCTTGACCTCCCTCCCTTTTTGAGGGACAGTAAGCAACAAAATTTGATCTTAACTGCTGTGGTAGGATTACAAAAACCTGCCAGTGGAAGTAAGTCACAAATTGTAGTTTTCCATATTTACCCCTAGCTTAGCAACTTTCCCTGGCAGCAGAGAAGGACAGACTTTGCAAAAACCACTTAGAAGACAAATGGTCCGTTTAGACTTCAGCATGGGATCAACCTTTCTTTGATCCCTAGAGTGGAATAGTAGATTCTCATTTCTATGGAATTCGTAAAGCTAAATGGGTGTACTTGTTAATTGGTATTTTTCATTTAACAAGAGAAGTATTTTGTTTCAGATGTTGATTAAAGCAGAAGATGAGTGATGCTACTACATTCTTCAGTGTGAATGAGAAGTGAGGAACACTATGTTAGTTCAGGCCAAGATACTTCCATTACATTTTTGGGCTTAACCCAAAAAATGAAGGTTATTTTTCCTCCATTTTCTACATTAATGAAAAATGTGTGCCTTACTCTTTAATGTTTCTCTTCTTGCTTTGATGAGTAATACTGCTTCCCACTGAAAAAAGTCCACAGGAAAATGTAAAAATATATAGAATGGTTCATAGTATTTTAACAGACCCCTCAGCAGAAATAGAAGATTGCTGTGAGAAGCAAGGTATGACTAGATCTGCAGTGTCAGAAACCCTGCACCTAAGATCCAACCCAGCACCCAGGGCTGGCAGTGAAGCTGCTGTATGGGCTTCAAGGACACTGTGGATCACATTATGTGCTTACAGGGAAAGCAGAAAAGGGCTGGGTAGAAGCCTTATACATGAGACAATCATGATGGCAGAATAAACCCACAGCTGATCTGCATTTAACAATGTCCAAAACACTAAGCCACAACATGCTATTCAAAAGACAAAAGTCTTTCAATCTCCAGCTTGCCCTGGAGCGAGGAGGGGAGAGGGAAAGGCATAAGCTGCCAGCTGCTGAGTGTCCCATTACCAAGCTAAAGGGATCACAGCAATTACATCTGCTTCACCAGCCCAGCAGGAGAGGAGAAGAGGATATCCTGGCTCATGCAGATTCTGCAGTAACCAGGCACCTTGCCAATAAAAAATCAGAAAACAGCAGTGGTCAGGAAATACATCTCATTNTCAGCCACAGAAAATTGTACTCCAGACAAGATTTCAGTTCTGTGAAATGTGAGGTTTAGCATGGTGCTAGAAGCCAACAGTGCACAGCCGCAAAGCTGGAAGACCTTTTGAAGGTAACCCTACTAGCATACACACACATGACATCTTTCACCTCTTCTGCTGCCTGCAATATGCAAAGCCTAAAATATATGAATTGCTTCAAAGTGTTTAAGAAACAAGTCTAGAAGCTTAGAGATCAACTGGCATTCATTATAAAACATACAGAAGAGATTCTGCAAGATGAGAAATCTTTCTCAAGAGATATGTGAAAGAGATGCCATAATTATCTCACAACATGATTGAATCACTGGCTTTAAGAATTAGGGATGACAATCAGGATATTGTGAAGGATTCCACTGAAAGCTGAATTTCATTAAACTTGGACATTTTGTTCATTTTCCACTTGGCACATCAAGCAAACTAAAAAAACAGAATAGCAGAGGCTGGTTGTATCTTGTACTGATAGTAGTCACTATACTGTAATGGGGACAGTATATGCCACTATGGAATAACATGGGTAAATATATGGCAACTGTGATAAACTTGTCCCACAAAACTAACACGTTTTGGAAAATCACCAGTATTCACATGAAAGTATACTTGGAAATAAAGGTTTGTAGTGTCCCAGGTTTCAGAACCCTGAGCCCCAGGTCTTCCACATTCCTTGCTGCAGAAGCAGGTATTGAAACAGCCATAGAATTTCTCACAAAGTTCAGAAATACTTAATCTAATTCACGTCAATGATTTTGAACATTTGAATTTCCACTGACTACGCCTTTTCACAGTTTCTGCTACATGGAAAATGCTGATGCACTAATGTCTTAATATGGCAAAACGTAGTTTCAAAATAAGGGTATTTCCCATCAAGTGGAAACTTAAGGTTTTAAGTACTCTATTCAGAAAACTGCAAATCTTCATATATTAACTTATTTCCACTTATGTTAAGATCAGAACACTATCTGACAAAGTAAACCATATGTAAAGAGCGCACATTTATTTTCTTAAATTACCTTCCTCAAAAGTGAACAAGGGGAGATTCTAGTCAGGATTTTCAAGCATGGATGCTTAAATATAGGCTCTTAGACCTAAACATACGAGTTTGAATGAATGCCCTCATTTTCAGAATTGCTGAAAAAAGTTAGTAAAATGACAAGAAGTCAATAATTTTAAAAGTCAGGCCATGAATTTAGAAGTCTATTCCAAGGAACCCATTTCTCTACATTTTTTCTAATCATGATGTCTTATTCTTGCATTTCAAAATGTCTTATTCTTCATCAGATTTATGATCTGCTTGCTCAAGCGTTTGTGGTCCTTTCTTTTCAAACAGCCACTGCCACAGAGTTAAATACAGAAATCCACAATTGAAAAAGGGAGTAGTGAACCAAGACTCACTCTTCCCTTCTGCACTATTCCATAGCTCAATTGTTAGTAATTCAAAAGGCAGCTGCTTGGCTGCTTGGTTACACAGTTCTCTCTCTGCAACAGAGGAATTTTCTAAGAATACAGAAAGGTCAGTAGCCCAGGGGGTTTATTTCCAAAATCTATACTTTATTAAGGGAAGCACAACAAGGTAGTACCTTTTATATCTGTAACAAATGGTTACAAGAACTTCAAACAGGAATTATAAAAGGCAGTTTGGGAAACTTTTTCTCCTAATGCCCTATCTCCTAATATGAAAATCCCTCTCTCATACGTGAAAAATTTTAATGTGAAAATCTTCAAGATGTTTTTATACCACTTCACACCCAATATTGATGAAAATACTCCCCAAACTATTGGAGAGATCCTAAATACACATTTGCAGCATCATTCATGGATCTTCCTGTTTTGTGTTAACTAACAGAAGTTCTTTGGGAAGTAATAAGAGATTTCATGGGCAGATTTTTTTTAAACGTTGTTTCCTCCATTATGCCTCTATTGTTAGGACAGCTACAAAAAACAATAAAAGTGTGTGTTATTGATGCATTTATATAGATCAGAGAAACCAGGTCATGCTTTATAGTTTTTGCCAGAATAATCTCCCGCAAATAGACTGACAAGTTAGAAAAGCTAGAAACACTGACAGAGGTTTTGAATTCTCAAATTAACTCCATTAAGACAAACTGGTCTCAATGGAATATAGCCATTAGATTAAATAAGCTTTAATTACCAGTCAGTGTTGACTTGTGACTCTTACTTGGAAATTACATGTCATCCTTTTAATTTAATTTATATTTTTGTTTGGTTTGCCTTATTCTACTTGTTCTAAGAAAAAAAAGGGAGTTCATTATTCATACAGAATTCTGTAACATAGCTTCATATCCTGTTCTTAAAAATGCTCAGACATATACTTNTTGTCAGGCTGACCTAATTGCCAGAAACATGCTGTAATTGTGTAGTTTTGGTTTTTTCCTTTGTTTCCAAATGAAACATATTGTTTAGCATGTCTTTCAAAAAGATAAGAGCACTTTAAAAACCATTTTAGCTCTTACTCAAGTTAAGACTTACCTGAGCAGAGACAGAAATTATCTTTTCAATACAAAACTATTATTGTGGGCTGTTTCTGTGGCACTCTAAGATTTACAATTTTCAGAAATGGAGTAAAACATTGAAAATCATCAGTGTAACTTGGACCAATTGCAAGATTCAAGGAACATTATCAGTCACAGGAAACTGCTTCAATTTTGAAAAAGAGGTGCTTTTTAGCATTCTACTATAATCACTGTTTCCAAAAGTATTTGCACTTCATTCTTCCTATTTGACCCAATATAATTAATTTTTAGTGTTTAGTCTTTTGGTTTGGAAAAATCAAAGTTAGGCTGCTCTTAGGACACAGTGATATGAGA
>VZTZ01011580.1:6612-25942 GCA_013400955.1 Drymodes brunneopygia | reverse complement strand
CCACCCCTGGAAACCCTGGAAAAGCTGGCTGGGGATGTGACAGCTGCGGTGACAGGCGGTGACAGGCGGTGACAGCGCCACTGGTGTGTGGCAGCTGCGGGGATCTCTTGGATCCGTCCCAATCCCGAGGGAATTTGGATCCGTCCCAATCCCGAGGGAATTCCAGCTGTGCAAAGAACGGGCCTGGAGCAGAGCCCGGAGCCACCCCCAGCTGTCACCTCGCGGCTCTGGGGACACTGGGGACATCCCCACGCCGTGTCCCCAAATCCCGGGGTGTCCCTGGGGCTGTCCCCTCACAGCCTTGGGGACATTGGGGACAGCCCCGAGCTGTGGTGTGGGGTTGTCCCCATGTCCTGGGGTGTCCCCAAATCCCGGGGTGTCCCCAAATCCCGGGATGTCCCCAGTGTCCCCAGGGCTGTGAGGGGACAGCGGGAGCAGTGCCGGGGACAGCCCTGAGGACATTGGGGACATTCCCAAGCCGTGTCCCCAAATCCCGGGGCGTCCCTGGGGCTGTTCCCTCAAACCCATTGGGGACATCCAATGGGAGCTGTTCCTGGGATGTCCCCAAATCCCGGGGTGTCCCCAAATCCCGGGGTGTCCCCAGTGTCCCCAGAGCTGTCCCTGACGCTGCTCCCGCTGCCCCTTGGGGACACTGGGGACACCCCCGAGCAGTCCTGCGATGTCACCAAATCCCGGGATGTCCCAAACCCCGCCGGTGACATTTGGGGACATTTTTGGGGTTGTCCCGGTTTTCTCCAAATTCCTCCCGGAATTCCCGGGGTGGGGACAATTCCCGGTTTTCCAGCGGGGCCAGGCTCGGGCTGTCCCCGCTGGTGGCACTTTGGGGACAGCGCGCTCCCGCCCCTCCCCCTCCCCATCCCTGACCTTTGCGCAGCTTTTCCAGCCCCAAAAATTCCTTGGAAAACCCAAACAAAGGCCGGGAGCGGCTCCGGGATCCTCGGGATCGGCCCCTCCCCCAGTTCCAGGGAAAAGCTGGAATCCCGCTGGAGTTTTGGGATCCAACCCGCCGGGATCNCCATTTTCCCGGAGTTTCCCCCACTTTTCCAGGAGGGGGAGGGGGCGGCCATGGCCTCCAACAACTCCCTTGGGATCCGGGATTCGCCCCTGGAGCCGGGAATTTTCCGGGATGAGGATCTGGGATCCGACTGGTACATCTACGAACCCATGGAATCCACGCCGCGGGACGAGTGAGTGTCCCCAGATGTCCCCAAATGTCCCCAAAAATGTCCCCTTTCCATGGAGCAAATCTCGGATTTTTGGTGCCTCTGAAAAATCCTGGAATTTTTGGGGCATCAATCCCATCATTCTCTGATTTATTCCCGTTATTCCCTGATTTATTTCCATCATTCCCTGATTTATTCCTGGATTTTTGGCCCCTCTAAAAAACCTGGAATTTTTGGGGCTGGCCCTGTCATTCCCTGATTTATTCCCAGATTTTTGGGGCTGATTTATTCCCTGGGGAGATTTATGGGATTCAGGGATTCCCACAAATAATAAATTATAGGATTCAGGGTGTTTCCATGGGATTTATGGGATTCAGGGATTCCCACAAATGATTTATGGGATTTTCCTCATTTTCCAGTATTTTTCCAGGCCCTTTTAGTGTTAAACACACCCAAATATGGGACTTTCCCCATTTTTCCCAACCCTTTTAGGGTTAAAACCAAATATGGGATTTTTCCAATTTTCCCAGGATTTTCCCCGTTTTCCATTGTTTTTGCTGATCCTTTTGGGGTTAACCCCACCCAAATCTGAGATTTTTTTCCCATTTCCCCAGGATTTTTCCTTTTCCCAGAATTTTCCTGGTCCTTTTAGGGTTAAACCCAACTGAAATCTGGGATTTTTCCCATTTTCCCATTGTTTTTCCCAGCCCTTTTAGGGTCAAACCCAACAAAATCTGGGATTTTTCCCATTGTCCTGGGATTTTTGCCATTTCCCAGGATTTTTCCTGACCCAAACCTGGGATTTTTCCCATTTTTCCAGCCTTTTTCCCGACGCCATCCCGGAATGTCACCCCACGTTTTCCCCCCGGATGTACCACACCGTCATGGCCCCCATTTCCGTGAGTATCCACCCCAAATTCCAGGAAAAGAATCCCAAATTCCCACATTCCATTCCCTCCATGGAATCCATGGATTTTGTTTAGGGCCGAGCTCCATCTTGGATGGATTTCCCCCCGCTCCAAACGATCCTGAAATTCCCTGTTTTCTGGGATTTTTTTGTTCCCTGTGGGACAAGGACTCCAAAGCTCTTCCCAAATCATTCCCAGGACTCCTTTTCCATGGAATTGGGGCCTCCATGGGGTATCAATCATTCCCAGGACCCTTTTCCATGGATTCATTGATCCTTTTCCATGGATTTATGGATCCCTGGCCCATGGCTGGATTTGGGACATAGGGTGGAAATGGGACCTCTATGGGGTTCCCACCATTGCCACCATTCCCATCATTCCCAGGACCCCTTTTCCATGGAAATGGAGCCTCCATGGGAATTCCATCATTCCCAGGACTGCCTTTCCATGGAAATGGTTCCTCCACGGGATTCCCACCATTCCAGGACCATTTCTCCATGGATTTATGGTTCCTCCATGGGGTTCCCATCATTCCCATCGTCATTCCCAGGACCCTTTTCCATGGGAATGGCTCCTCCATGGGGTTCCCATCATTCCTACCCCTCCCTGGCCCCCTTTTCCATGGATTTTCCCATCCCTTTCCCAGTTGGCCGTGATCCTGGCCTTGTCCTTCCTGGTCAAGCGCCGCCGCCTGGGCCGGAGCTGCTGGAACGGCGTCCCGGGATTGCTCAGGTACCCCCTCCTCCCCATTCCCCCGCAGCTCCGGAATTCCCGGAATTCCCAAAATCCCGCCGGGAATTCCCGGAATCCCGCTGAGCCCCGCGCCGTTCCAGCCCCGCCAATCTCCTGGAGGAGGACGGGAACCGCGGGATGGCGGCCGCCGTCTTCGGGATCCTCTTCTCGTCCCTGTGCCAGCTGGTGCTGGACAAGGACCCACTGCCACTCGCGTCCCCCTCGTCCCACAGCGCCCGCGGTGAGGCCACCACCCCCTGTCCCCCGGGCGCCTCGGGGACATCCCGAGCTCGGCTCATCCCGGCCTTTTTTCCCGGTTTTTCCAGAGTTTTGGAAGATCCTGGCCTTGCTTTACTACCCGGCCTTCTACTTCCCCCTGCTCGCCTGCGCCAGCACCGGCCACCGCCTGGGCTACGCCGCGGGGACACTGCTGACCTGGGGACACTGCGCCGTGCACGTGTGGCACAAGGTCCAGTGTCCCCAGTCCCCAAAGGTCAGTGGCCGCAAGGGACAGTGAGGTGGCCCAAGGTGGAGCTGGCTTCTTGGAGTGGCCCTGAGATGTTGTCACCTCCCTGAGTGGCTCTGAGGTGTCTTGGCTTCCTTGTCACCTGCCTGAGTGTCCCCAAGCCTAGGTGATGGACAGCGAGGTGGCCCAAGGTGGAGGTGGCTTCTTGGAGTGGCCTTGAGGTGTTGTCACCTCCTGGAAGTGGCCCTAAGGGGTTGTGGCTCTCTGAGTGGTCCTGAGGTGTTGTGGCTCCCTTGTCACCTCTTGAAAGTGGCCTTGAGGTGTCGTGGCTTTCTTGTCACCTCCCTGAGTGCCCCCAAGCTCAGGTGAGGGACAGCAAGGTGGCCCAAAGCACAGGTGGCTTGTTGGAGTGGCCCTGAATTGTTGTCACCTCCCTGAAGTGGCCTTGAGGGGTCTTGGCTCCCTTGTCACCACCTTGAGTGGCCCTGAGGTGTCATGGCTTCCTGGGGTGGCCCTGAGGGGTTGTGGCTCCCTTGTCACCTCCCTACTTGCCTGTGCCACCACCAGCCACCGCCGCAGGGACACTGCTGGCCTGGGGACACTGCGGGGTGCACGCGTGGCACAAGGTCCAGTGTCCCCAGTCCCCAAAGGTGAGTGGCCCTGAGGTGTCACTGCTCCCTTGTCACCACCTTGAGTGGCCCTGGCCAGCTCCCAGTGTGTCCCTGCGGTGTCCCTTGGCTGCAGTGGTGGCAGTGACCCTGTATCCCCTGGGTGGTGGCAGTGACCCAGGTGGTGGCAGTGACCCTGGAATGGTGTCACCAGCCCCATGTCCCTTCCCAGATCTACAGGTTCTGCTCCATGCTGTCCCATGTCCCCGTGCTGCTGTCCCTGCTCCTGCAGGGATGGTGGCAGTGTCCCCATGTCCCTGGGGCAGTGGCAGTGTCCCCGTGTCCCCAGGGTGGTGACACTGACCCCGTGTCCTGTCCCAGATCCACAGGTTCTACTCGACACTGTCCCATGTCCCCATCCTGCTGTCCCTGTCCCTGCTCAGCCTCTGGTACCCGGCCCTGCTCGTGCGCAGCCTCAGCCGCGGGGACAGCCCGGACAGGGAGGTACCAACACCGGGAACCCGGGATCATCCCGCGGGATTGGGAGCAGGAGCGGGATCGGGATTGGGGATTGGGGATTGGGGATAGGGATGGGGATGGGGATGGGGATTTGGATGGGGATTGCGGATTGGGGATTGGGGATTGGGGATTGGGGATTGGGNCCATCTAAACCTCCTCCCTGTCAGCTGGGAAACATCAGGGTGTGAGAGACCCCATTAATCAGGGCTTCATCCTAAGGCTGCAGAAATGCTTGGAATAGGAGGGATAAGGAAAATAAGCTCTAGACACGAATATGGGGATGGGGATGGGGATGGGGATTGGGATCGAGATCAGGGTGGGGATCAGGATCAGGACCAGGATTAGGATTGGGATCAGGGTTGGGATCAGGACCAGGATTAGGATCAGTATCAGGGTTGGGGTCAGGATTGGGACTGGGAACGGGACTGGGACCAGGACCAGCATCAGGATCAGGACTGGGACCAGGATTGGGGTTGGGATCATGATTAGCATCAGGACCAGGACTGGGGTCAGGACTGAGATCACAATTGGGATCGGGATCAGGCTTGGGATCGGGACCAGGATCAGGACCAAGATCAGGACTGCGATTGGGATCTCCGCGTGTTCCCCTGCTGGCCCCAGCACTGGGAGTTCTCCATTGTTATCCCAGGACTGGCACCAGAAATTCAGGGACAATCCTCAGGATCAGGATTGGGATTGGGATTGGGATCAGGATTGTGTTTGGGCTCAGGATCAGGATCAGGATCAGGACCGGGATCAGGACCGGAAAGGGAATCAGGACCAGGATTGGGATAGAGATCCCAGTTGGGTTTGGGATTGGGACTGGGATCAGGATCAGCACCAGGATCAGAATCTCCAGGAGTTTCCCTCCTGCCCCTGCTACTGGGGCTTCTCCGTTGCCATCCCAGGATTGGTTTTGGGATTGGGATTGGGATCTCGGCACTTTCTCCCCCTGGCCCTGGCCCTGGGAGTTCTGTGCTGCTGCCCCAGGACTGGCTCCGGGAGCGGGAAATCCGCCTCTGGAATAAATCCCTTACACAAGAGGCTCCCGCCATCAATGGCTCCTTGTTTTCCCGGATAATCCCCAGCACTCGGAGAGAGGGAAAAGCCAGGAAAGGCCGGCCGGGCGCGGCCTGAGGTGACCCCGGTGGGCAGGAATGAGGAATTCTGGACAGATTTGGGAACGAGGCTGGATCATTCCCACTTTTCAACACCAACAACGCACATTCCTTATCCCAATGAGGGCTGGGAAATTCCCGTCGGGAGATTCCAGGGATGAGGGGGTGGCCGGGCATGCTCTGCCCCTCAGATCCATGGATTTTTCCCTGTTTCCCCCCCAGATTCCCGGGAGAGGGTATTACCGGAAGTACCTCAAGGCCATGTTGTCCAAGAGGGGCCAG
Source organism: Drymodes brunneopygia (assembly GCA_013400955.1). Taxonomy (NCBI): domain Eukaryota; kingdom Metazoa; phylum Chordata; class Aves; order Passeriformes; family Petroicidae; genus Drymodes; species Drymodes brunneopygia. The sequence goes on along the minus strand of VZTZ01011580.1, from coordinate 20,125 downwards.
AAGGCGAGGTAAGGATGGCAAATCCCATTCCCAGCAAATCCCATTGCCAAAGGTCGGGAATGTCACCCTCTCCCGCCTCCCACAGCCCCGCCAAGATCGACGAGAGCCTCCGCTCCCGGATCTGCTCCTACCTGCGCTCCTACATCTACATTCCCGAGGAAGGTGGGCACCGGGAAAATCCCATGGAATCGCGGAATGGTCAGGGTTGGGATTGATGGATCAGCCAGGCCATTCCCAACATCCCAGGTTGCTCCAAGCGCTGTTCGACCCAGCCAGGGTTGGAGCCCAAATCCAGCTGTGGCTGGGGCAGGGATCCAGAAATCCATAAATCCATGGAAAAGGGGTCCTGGGAATGATGGGAACCTCATGGAGGCCTCATTTCCATGGGAAAGGGGTCCTGGGAGTGATGCAGTTCCCATGGAGGAACCATTTTCATGGAAAAGGGGTCTTGGAAGACTTCCTAGGAGTTTAGGGCAGCCGGGATAAATCCTGGGAATGGCTCTTCCCATCCCCGGAGGGGGCTGGGAATGTCCCAGTGGTGGCACCTGAGCTTCCACGGAAAAGCAGAATGGACCCATCCAGCCATTCCCAACCATCCATCCCGACCAGAATTCCCTGCAGAATTCCCATTCCAAGGTGTTCCCTTTGCTGGGTGTTCCCTCCCAAATCCCATCCCAAATCCCGGCTCTTTTCCCACTTTTCTCTCCAGGATTCCGGATGCCGCTGAAGCTCCTGGTGTCCGTCACCATGGCCATCATCGCCGTCTACCAGGTGACACTGGGGCCATTCCCGGAGGATCCCGGGAACAGCATTAACGCTCCTTATGGAATTCCGAGCCGTAAATCCCTGAATCCCGCGGGATCCCGGCAGGTGGCCCTGCTGCTCCTGGTGGCCGTGGTGCCCACGCTCCAGATTGTCCGGGCGGGAATGACCAAGGACATCGTGGTGCTGCTGGTGCAGTTCGGCTTGGTGCCCTCGGAGAACCCGGCCGTGCCGGGGGACATGGAAAAGGAGCTCGGCACCGCCCGCCACTACCTGTGGGCACTGGAAGGTGCGAGCCCAGAGTTCCGGAGCGGGGATTTGGTGGGAATTCCAGAGGATTCCTCGCCCAAAGGATGGGATGGGACAATGGGATGGGATAATGGGATAATGGGATGGGATGGGATGGGATCCATGGGATGGGACGGGATGGGATCCATGGGATGGGACGGGATGGGATCCATGGGATGGGACGGGATGGGATCCATGGGATGGGACGGGATGGGATCCATGGGATGGGACGGGATGGGATCCATGGGATGGGACGGGATGGGATCCATGGGATGGGACGGGATGGGATCCATGGGATGGGACGGGATGGGATCCATGGGATGGGACGGGATGGGATCCATGGGATGGGACGGGATGGGATCCATGGGATGGGACGGGATGGGATGCACGGGATGGTGAGGATTCCAGGGGGATTTCAGGAGGATTCCTGGCCCAGAGGATGGCATGGAGAAGATTCCAGGGGGGTTTCAGGAGCAGCTGGTAGGGATGGGGCTGTGCCAGGCTGGCACGTGCCAAGGCGGGAAGAGACTTGGGAAAAGCCGTTGGGAAGAGCCGGAGGGAAGAGCCGGCAGCTGTTGTTCTTGGAAATCTGCTGGAAGTGAACAGATGGGCCCTGGATCCCTGGAGAGTGGAAATCCTTGGACTGGGGGATGAGGGAAGAGCGGGGAGGAAGGGAAAGCTGGGATGGAGGAATAGGGATGAAGGGATGGCTGGGCTGAGGGAATTCCAAGGATGGGGGAATAACAGGGAATACGGAATTCCAGGGATAAAGCAACAGCAGGGATGACGGGATAGGCCCATCCCTCATCCCTGTGGCACAATTCCCACTAAACCCCATTCCCAGCATTACTCCCGATCCCAAATCCATGGATTTTTCCCGTTTTTCCGCAGTTTGCTACATCTGCTCGCTGGTGCTGTGCTGCCTCCTCACCTGCGCAATGCTGCTCAGGACACTGGGCATGCACAGGTGGGGCCGAGTCCCGTTCCTGAAATTCCCAAAATTCCCCATGTTTCTGATATTCCCGACCCCATTCCCAGTGTTCCTGTCCCCATTCCTGATGTCCTTGTCCCCATTCCCAGTGTTCCTATCCCCATTCCTGATGTCCCATCCCCGTTCCCGATGTCCCCATTTCCGATGTTCCCAGCCCCATTGCCTATATTCCCGTCCCCATTTCCATGTCCCTGGCCCCATTCCCAATGTCCCATCCCCATTCCCAATATCCCCATTCCCGATGTTCCCGATATTCCCGATGTTTCTGTCCCAATTCCTGATGTTCCCATCCCCGTTCCCAATGTCCCCATTCCCATTGTTTCCATTGCCATTCCCGATGTTCCCAGCCCCATTCCTGATGTCCCCAGCCCCACTCCCAATGTTCCCATCCCCATTCCCATTGTCCCTTTTCCCATTCCTGATGTCCCCAGCCCCATTCCTGATTTTCCTGTTCCCAATCCCAATGTCCCCATCCCCATTCCCTATGTCCCCAATCCTATTCCTGATGTCCCAGCCCCATTCCCAATGTCCCCATTCCCAACGTCACCGTCCCCACTGTCCCTGTCCCCATTCCTGATGTCCCCAACCCCATTTCCTATATCCTCAATCCTAATGTCCCCATTCCTGATGTTCCCGATATTCCTGATATTCCTGATGTTCCTGTCCCCGTTCCCGATGTCCCCATTCCCGTTGTTCCCATCCCCATTCCCAACATTCCCATTCCTGATGTTCCCATCCCCATTCCCTCTGTCCCTTTTCCCATTCCCGATGTCCCCAGCCCCATTCCCGATTTTCCCGTCCCCATTCTCAATGTCCCTGTCCCAATTCCCAATATCCCCAGTCCTATTCCTGACATCCCCATCCCCATTCCCGATGTTCCTGGGATTTTTCCAGGTCCAACCTGCGGGCTCTGTACCAGGGGGCCGTGCTGGATGTGTTTTCCCAGGCCCACATCCTGCGCCCTTCCCGGGAAGCCGTGGTCTGCTGGATCAGCTTCTCCAGCTTCCAGGCAGCCTTCGCCTGCCTGGGTAATGGAATTTCGGGATCATGGGATGGGAGATCCCAATTTTCTGAAGGATTCATCAGCAATTCCCTGTTTTCACCCTGTTTCCAGGAGGGTTTTTATCCCCCTTTCCCCCAAACGGTTTTTGGGAACATTGGATGGTTGGGAATTGGGACAAACCGGAAAAATAATGGGAAAAACTGAAAAAATGGGAAAATTGGAAAAATAGGGGGAAATGGGAAAAACCGGGAAAAGTGGAAAAATTGGAAAAATTGGGAAAATGGGGGAAAATTGGAGAAACTGGAAAAATTGGGAAAATCAGAAAAATTGGAAAAACGAGAAAAAATTGGTTGGGAATTCCAAGAGGAGGGAGGGGTGGGATGATGCCTGGGTAATGGATTTTGTGATCATGGGATGTGAGATCCTGATTTTCTTAAGGATTCAGCAACAATTCCCCATTTTTGCCCCGTTTTCAGGACTGTTTTTATCCCCTTTCCTCAAACGTGATCTGGTGGGATTTGGGAAGACCAGATAGTTGGGAATTGGGAAAAATTGGAACAATAATTGGAAAAATTGGAAAAATGGGGAAAAATCTGAAAAACGGGAAAAATTGGAAAAATGGGTTGGGAATTCCAAGAGGAAGAGGGTGTGGGATGATGCCTGGGTTTGACTGGATCCCAAATATTTGGATTCGGGGGCTCCTTGTCCCCACCCCATCCTGGATTATCCCAGGAATGGGATGGGGAATCCCAAAAAGGGGGGAAAATCTTCCCGTCCCCATCCCAGCCTGGATCATCCCAGGAAATCCTACACCGTTTTTCCAGAGGAATGGATGCAGCAGGGTTTTTATGGGATTGAATCCAAGGCCCTGAGCAGGAATTTGGGAATTAGAGCTGTTTTTCCATCGGGATTCCCCGTTCCCAGGTCTGCTGATCCAGCAGGTGATCTTCTTCCTCTGCTTCGTGGCCTTCACCTTCCTGGTGGTGATCCCGCTCCAGGCTGGCACCGGCTCCCTGCTTTTTGGGATCATCCGGAACATGTGGTGAGCTGGGAAGGGCTGGAAATCCCATGGGATGGCCTTGGATGGGTTTGGGGTGCTCCATTTGGGGTTTTTCCAACATCGCTGGAGGTTTCTTCTTGGAATGGTGTTTTGGGACATTCCCAGTGTTCTGGGACATTCCCGGTGTCATGTTTTGGGATATTCCTGATGTTTTGGGACATTCCCAGTGTCTTGGGACATTCCCGGTGTTGTGTTTTGGGACATTCCCGGTGTTTTGGAAGGTTCCTGGTATCCTGGGAAATTCCTAGTGCCTTGGGACATTCCCAGTGTCGTGATTTGGGACATTCCTGATGTTTTGGGACATTCCTGGTGTCCTGGGACATTCTTGGTGTTTTGGGGACATTCCCGGTGTTTGTGGACATTCCCGGTGCTGTGTTTTGGGACATTTCTGATGTTTTGGGACATTCCCGGTGTTTTGGGTCATTTCTGATGTTTTGGGACATTCCCGGTGTTTTGGGTCATTCCTGGTGTTTGGGGATGTTCCTGGTGTTTGGGGATGTTCCCAGTGTCGTGATTTGGGACATTCCTGATGTTTTGGGACATTCCCAGTGTTTTGGGGACATTTCCGGTGTTTTTGGGATATTCCCAGTGTCCATCCCACTCTTCCAGGCCCTTCTGGCTGGCCCTGGTGGTGGCCGTGCTTGTGCAGCATCTCCTGGCCCGTTTCCAGTTCCTGGAGCAGCATTCCCTGCGGAAGGAGATCACCAACAGGTATGGGGACACCCCCACTGTCCCCAAATGTTCCCACTTGTCCCAGATTGTCCCCAAAGTGGGTTTGGGATGAATTCCAGGCTCCCACAGAGGTTTCTCCGGACGTTGTGGCCTGGATTTTGGTGGTGACACTGGTGAGGGTGGCCCGGCTCCTCCAGCCCCATTCCCAAGGCTGAGGGTGCCCAGATCCGTTGGGATCAGTGGGATGGGGTCGGTCACCACCAGCAGACTCAGAGATGGTGTCACCACCTGACACCGGGGTGACAGAGAGACCCAAGTGTCCTCCTGGCAGGGCAGCAAGGCTCTCCCGGAGCTGGTGTCCATCCCAGGCCACCCACAGGTGTCCCTCACTTCCACGTGGTGTCACCACTGGACACCGGGGTGACAGAAGGACCCAAGTGTCCTCCTTCCACCACTTCTGTCACCCCCCTGGTGTGGCAGTGAGGCTCTCCTGGAGCCAGCGTCCACCCCAGGCCATCGGCAGATGTCCCTCACTCAGACACAGTGTCATCACCCAAGACCACGGTGACAGAGAGACCCAAGTGTCCTCCTGTCCCACCACTTCTGTCACCCTCCTGGCAGGACAGTGAGGCTCTCCTGGAGCCAGCGTCCACCCCAGGCCACCGGCAGATGTTGTCCCTCCTCAGAGATGGTGTCACCGCCCGCAGAGATGTTGTCCCTGGTCCTGTCCCACCCCCTGGTAGGGCAGTGTCCATCCCAGGCCACCGGCAGATGTCCCTCACTCCCACGTGGTGTCACCACCCATGACCACAGTGACAGAAGGACCCAAGTGTCCTGTGCCACCCCCTGACAGGACAGCGAGGCTCTCCTGGAGCTGGTGGCCTCCATCCCAACATCCCAACCCCACATTTTGGCCGGTTCCTCCATCTCCGAGGAGCTCCTGAGGGTTCTCCAGGAGCCTGGAGGGGATGGAGGTGCCTCAGCCGGACACAGGCGGGGCCAGGAGGTTTGGACTGGCCGGAGTTTTCCTGGGAAGGGCCATCCATGGACTCGTGTCCCTCACAGGCGCGCCCTGTACATCGTCACCTTCCTGCTCTTCCCCACCAACGTCCTGGTGGGCGTCCTGGCCGGCGTGTGGCGCGTGGTCATCTCCGGCCTCTACAACGCCGTCCACTTGTGCCGGCTGGACATCAGCCTGCTGCACCGCGGCGTGGAGAACTTCGACCCAGGTGGGCACTGAGAGGTCACCCTGCCACCAGCGGGGTCCGTGTGCCACCACAGGGAGTTGGGATGGGGGGCCTGGAGCTGCTGGGATTGAGGGTGGCCTCCAAGTGTTGGAAATGGGACACCTGGAGCAGGTGGTGCCAGCTCGGCCCTGCTTCCTTATCCCCAAAAATGTGGGATGACCTTTGGGCTTCACCAGTGGCCACACCTTCCTGTCCTTGGCTAAAGAGGGGGGACCTCAGGGGACCTCAGGCCTTTCCCTGCTTTTCCTGCTGGGATTGAGGGTGGCCTCAAACCACTGGGAATGGAACACATGGAACAGGCAGTGCCAGCTCGGTCCTGCTTTGTTATCCCCAAAAATGTGGGATGACCTTTGAGGTTTCATCAGTGGTCACTTCATGTCCTCGGATGAGGGAGGGGGGACCTCAGGGGACATCAGGGAACCTCAGGAGACCTCAGGGGACCTCCTCAGTCCTGCCCCTGCTTTTCCTGCTGGGACTGTGGGACCATGGAAAGTAGACCTGGATCCTTCCCTCGGCTCCGGGGTGCGAAGGGGAAGGAATTGGGATGGGTGTCCCCGCTGACCATACCGGTGTCCCCCAGGGTACCACACCTACTGCCACTACCTGAAGGTGGAGGTCAGCCAGTGCCACCCCCTGCTGAAGGCCTTCTGCTTCCTGCTGCTCCAGCCCGGCCGGACAGAGACACCGGCACCGCCCCGGGACACCCACCTGGAGGAAGGTGGGACCTGGGGCACGGGGGGGATGAGGGGGAAAAGGACACTCTGATGACATCTTGATGGCATCCCTGGGTGGGGGGGGGCCACCTCTGCCCCTCCATCCCTCGATGCATGGATCCCTCCATCCCTCCATCCATCCATCCCTCCATCCATCCATTCATCCATCCATCCATGCATGGATCCCTCCATCCATCCATCCATCCATCCATCCATCAATCCATCCATCCATCCATCCATCCGTCCGTCCGTCCATCCATCCATCCGTCCGTCCATCCATCCATCCATCCATCCATCCCTCCATCCATCCATCCATCCATCCATCCATCCATCCATCCATCCACCCACCCTTCCAAGGGCTGATCCCATGCCAGGGATGTGGTGGGATCTTGATGTCTCCAGAGGGATGGAAATGGGCTGGGAATCAGGAAATCCTGGAATTCTTTGGGTTGGAAGGGACCTTAAATCCCATCCACAGACACCTCCCACTGTCCCAGGCTGCTCCAAGCCCTTCCAGCCTTTCCTTGGACACCTCCTGGCATCCAGGGGTCATGGATGCCTCCTCTGGGAATTCCATCACAGCCAGGAATTCCTTCCCAACCTCGCCTCTCCCAGCAGGAATCCATCCCGTACCTCATCCCAATCCCTCTCCCGTCTCCTTCCAGGCCTGCAGCTGATGCATCCCAAGCCCGCGGCTCCGGGCAGGGCGCGGCTCCGGCGGATCCGGGCGCGCTGGTTCCTGGCCTACACGCTCCTGCACAACCCCTCGCTGACCGCTTCCCGAAAAACCGCGCTGGCCGATCCTGCCACCAACGGCCCCCAGCTCGGCATTCCCAAGCCCTGAATTCCAGGGAATCCCAGCCCATCTCCCATCCCACCCCCTGCTGCCCCAAGGTGGGAATTCCGGGCTTTCCCAGCCTCCAGGCTCTCTCCAAGGGTTTATCCCTAAATCCGCCTGAGCCACTCCCAAGGTCTGGAGGTGCCACCTCCAAGCCCGGCCTGGATGGAGGGAAAACGTTCCCAACATCCCAGAAATATTTCAGGATTCACTCCTGCAACCAGCCCAGTTCTCAGTGGCTTTTCCATCACAGCACCATTCCCAGGGAATTAGGAGAGGAGCACAGAGGGATCCTCAGCCAGCCTGAGGAATTCTCAACCAATGGGAATCACTCCTGAACCTCCGTGTGGGAGAAAATTCCCATTCCCAGCCTCTCCCTTCCCAATCCTGACTCCATCGGGGCTCCAAATCCACTCCTGGGATGTTTTTCCTGAATTTTTTGGAAGGATCGAATCCCCCCTGCTCCCTGTCCTCTCCCATTCCCAGTTTTGTGGCAATCCCACGGTTTTCCAGGGCTGGGATCCATGGAAAGCCTCCCTGGGAACACAGAGGAAGGAGAATAAACGGATACCTCATTCCTAATTTCAGGATGTGCCTCGTCCCTTGGATATTCCCACTTCCGGCAACACTTGGGACCATCCCAGCCCCGGATCCTGGGAATGGTTGGGATGACCTCGGCCAGCAGAGGTTTTGGGGATCTGCTCCAGTTGGGAATGTCGGGATCTCATCCATGATCCTACTTTAGGGCAGTTTTACAGGAAATCCACTCCCTTACCTTTGGGAAAGCCCCTAAAGCCCGCGTTTGGGAAGGGTGGGAATGGGAACAGGAAATTTTGGGGATAAAACACCCATGGGATGGGATCGAGGTGGTGCTGGATCTTCCTGCCCTTAAATCCTGGAATTCCTGACTTTTTGGTCTGGAATGGGCTCCTTCCATCCTGAACACCCCAAGGTTCCCTTGGGAATTTGCAGCCCACCCCACACGGAGCTGCAGGATCATCCCGGGATTTCCTTGGAAGTGGCCAGAGCTGCTGTCTACAGGATCCCAAGGACCCCATTCCTTCCCTCTGGAATGTTCCCGGCACCCTCAGGGTGGTTTGTGGACACTGAGGGTGTTTCCCACATTTTGGGGTTTCCTTGGAGTGTCCCCTCCCTTTTCCCAGGATTCCTTTCCAGCCCATCCTGATCCCTGCGGCTCCAAAGGCAGCCAAAAATCCCTTTTAAAATCCCTTTTAAAATCCCTAAAATCCTTTAAAAAATCCTCAAAATCCCTAAAATAAAAAAAAAATTCCCCAAATCCCTAAAATCCTTTTAAAAATCCTAAAAATCCCTAAAATAAAAAATAATCCCTTAAAAAAATCCCTAAAATCCGCGGCAGCTCCGTGCCACGGGCGGGCCGGAATTTTGGGATTTGTTTCCACAGCCCCACCCAGGCTCCCTNGGAAGGATTTGGGAAAAGTGGGGAGATGCTCCAGCACTGGGTAGGATTTGAGGGATCAGGGAGGATTCTCCGGCACTGGGAAGGATTTGGGAAAGTTCTGGCACTGGGGGATTTGGGGAAGCTGGGAGGATTCTCCAGAACTGGGAAGGATTTTGGGGATTTGAGGGGAAGCTCTAGGACAGGGAAGGATTTTGGGGAGCTGAGGGGATTCTCCAGAACTGGAAAGGATTTGGGAAAGCTCCGGCACTGGGAAGGATTTGGGGAGTCTTAGGAGGATTCTCTAGGACAGGAAAAGATTTGGGAAAGCTGAGGGGATTCCCCAGAACTGGGAAGGATTTGGGGGATTTGAGGGGTTGCCATGGGACAGGGAAGGGTTTGGGGAGCTGGGAGGATTCTCCAAAACNCCCTTAAAAAAATCCCTAAAATCCGCGGCAGCTCCGTGCCACGGGCGGGCCGGAATTTTGGGATTTGTTTCCACAGCCCCACCCAGGCTCCCTGGAGATCCATGGAATTTGTGAGGTTTCTGGGATAGGAGCAGCACCCTGGGCGGGATTTGGGATTTTCTTCCCCTTCCTGGTGGTTCCCAGCCGGTCTGGAGACCCCAAATCCACATCCTTGTCTCTCCCATCCCGCTCCACCCATCCCAGCTGGAATTCTGAGAATAAACCCCCGAATCCCACAATTCCCAAGGGTAAAACTGAGTTTAAAATTTGGGTCCTGAACGCAAAACTTGCATTGGGGTCAGGTTTTTTCAGCCCATAGTGGGAAAAATTTGTGGGAATCCAGGAGCTACTGGATCTTGCTGGGAAGTTTCTTCCCTAAAATCCATCTGGATAAGGAATTTCAGGGCTGGAGAGCTCCAGGCTCTGCTTTTCCAGCTGATTTTGGGGTCANGGAAAAGTGAGGAGATGCTCCAGCGCTAGGAAGGCTTTGGGAAACCTGGGAATGACAGAAGTGTCCCCTGCTCCAGGAGGGTTGGGGCCAATTTGGGGGATTTGGGGATTTTGGGATGCACAGAGCAAGCGAAGCCCGTCCGGTTTAGAAAAACAAAGGAGTTTATTCAAGGTGTGTATAAAAAGTAATTATTACTTAAAGGTGTTTATAAAAAGTAATCATTAATTAAAGGTATTTATTAATTAGTGGTATTTATTAAAAGGTGTTTATTTAATAAAGGTGTTTATTACAGGTATGTCTTAATTAAAGGCATTAATTAAAGGCATTAATTAAAGGCATTAATTAAAGGCATTTATTGCTGTCCCCACAGGGCGTTACAAGGCCAGGGGGCTGCAGGCCGTGCCCAGATCCCACTGGGAATTCCAGCACCAGAGCTGGATCCCAATCCTGATCCGGGGGCATTGGAGATTCCCAAATTCCCCCTGAAGGTTTCCCGGGACAGCTGGATAGGGCATATTTGTCCCGCCGGGAATGCCGGAGCACTTAGGGAATGGTTATGGAATATTTATGGCTTAAAGGCAGCTCGGCTTCTCTGCTTTTCCCAAACTTGCCCCCATTCCTGTCAGGAATGGTTTGGGAATCTTCGGCTCCATCCCGGTGGGTCCAGCCCAGACGGGTTTTTGGGATCACGGTGTGGAGCTGGAATTTCTGCGACATTCCAGGGGCGCTCCCACAGGGATAAAACCCGGGAATTTCTCCCCGATCCAAGGCCACGGCTCCATCCCAACCCTCGGTCACACCCGTGTCCCCCAGGACCCCATTCCCAGGTGGTTTTCCCGCTCCAAGGGGAGGGATTTCATCCTTGGATCCCCCCACAGTGACAGCCGTGGTGGCTCTGGGGTGGTATTGTCACCTTTGTCCCCTCCCACGGCCACCCTCGGGTGTGGGCAGGGAGAAAAGCGGGATGTGGCACCTTCCCGGCTGGATCCAGACTGGATCTGCCTCACATTCCCAGAGCTTCTCCGGGAACGGGAGGGTCTGGGCCACCCGTCCCAGGCCTGAGGTGGCCCCGTGGAGCTCCGGAGCGCTCCCGGATCCCAGAAGCTCAGCAAAGGCACTACGAGAGGAAAAACTACGGAAAATCGGGAATGCTGAGGCGCCACCCCCCTTCACCAGCAGAGCAGCAGCCCCAGAGCCAGCGGCAGAATTCCCAGGCGGAATTCCCGGGCTCCCGCCCCGCTCCGGGCCTCCCTGGGCACGTGGTAGACGATGACCAACTTCTCGCCCATGCCGGACGGGTCCAGTTCGTCACCCTTGGCGCAGCTGTGCCCGCCGGGGTGCCCGGCCTGCGGGTCATCGCGGGGCAGCTCCTCGGCCGGGTTCTCGGAGCCGGCCAGCGCCACGTTGACCGACACGTCCCGCGTGCCCACGTCGTTGACGGCCAGGCAGGTGTAGGTGCCCTCGTCCTCCTTGCCGAAGTTGGGGATGGCCATGGTGCCGTTCTTGAAGGCCAGGAAGCGCTGCCGGCCCGGCTTGGCGCTGCCGTCCCGCGCCACCGTGGGCCCGTGGATGTCCACGCGGCGGCCGGACGTCTGGATCTGCCAGTGGATCTCCGGCGGGGGGCTGCCGGCCACGCTGCAGTGCAGGGTCAGCGTGAGGCCGTCGCGAGGGCCGGCGTTGGCCAGGCTGGACAGGTAGGTGAGCTGCGCCGACGGCGCCACGCACAGCGCGCTGGGGATGTCGGTGACCGCCCGGCCCCGCAGCCGCGCCGGCGCCGCGCACTGCGTGGAGCCCGCCCTGGAGATGACCACCGAGGTGCTGTCCGCCCACTCCTTGAGCCAGAAGAGCTTGCAGGAGCAGTTGAAGGGGTTGTGGAAGAGCTGCAGCTGCGCCAGCGCCGGCAGCGCCTCGAAGGTGCCGCGGGCCAGCGTGGTCAGCTCGTTGTCGTTGAGCCACAGCGAGCGCAGCTCGGCCAGGCCGTCGAAGGCGCCGCGCGGCACCGAGCCCAGCCGGTTGTTGCTCAGCTTGAGGATCTGCAGCGCGCTGAGGTTGCGCAGGTCCTGCCAGGGGAACTCGGCCAGCCGGTTGTGGCTCAGGTCCAGGTTCTTGAGGTGCGGCAGAGCCGCGAAGGTGCCGGGCTCCACCGCCGAGATGTGGTTGTAGCCCAGCCACAGCGACTGCAGCTCGGGCACCTCGGCCAGGGAGCTGCGGCTCAGGTGGCCCAGGCGGTTGGCGGAGAGCGTGAGGATGGTGACGTTTGGGGACAGGCCCCGCGGGACGTCGCGCAGCTCGCGGTAGGCGCACTCGGCCAGCAGCCGCCCGTTCTTCTTGGTGGAGCAGGAGCACGGCGTGGGACAGGCCAGGGACGGGGACAGCAGTGCCACCAGTGCCAGGACGCCGAGCAGCGGCCTCATCCTTCCGTCCTGCCGGGAACAGAGACTGGGAATGAGCCTGGCCGGGATGCAGAGCCGCTTTTCCATCCCAAACAGCGGGAGGAGAAGGAATTCCAGCTAGGAAAGGCACCTCGGGATATTTCCCAAATCCTGAGCGGGGAAGGTCCCCGCCGAGCCTCTCCGTCCCCCTCTGGAAAGGCCTTTTCCGGGTTTGGGCTGAAATGTTGTTTGTGATGAGGAGCAGGAGCCGGGGGGTTCCGGGTTCCTCCCACCCAGGAGGAACGGAGCCACCGCAGCTCTTAAACCCCTAAAAAAAATCTTAAACCAGCCTTAAACCCCTAAACAGTGGAATTTTTGGGCTTTCCAGCGGGCTCGCAGAGCTCTGTCCAACCCGCGGCTCCAGCTTTTCCCATGTCATGGAAAAAACCCGGCGAGGGGGTGCTGGAATTCCTGCGAGGGGAAATTTTCCAAGCTAACTCCTCCTTCCCCATTTCGGGCTTTTCCAAGGAGCTCCGATCGCGGCTGCCGAGGCCGTGTCCCACCGGGAAGAGGTTAAATCCCGCTCGGCCGGCAGCTGGCAGCCAGACCCCTTTGTCTGCGCCTCGCAGGCCAATTTCCCTGCCCTCCGCAGCTCCCAGCGCTGTCATTCCCAGCGGGAGCCGATTTATTGGGAATGCGGGGGCGGAATAAACCTGCCCAGCGCAGGGGGAGGCCGCAGAACGGGGAAGAAAGGGAGGGAGAGTCCCCGGGATTGGGATCTGAGGGGTGGCCGAGGCGCCCTGGGGGTTTTGGGGGCCTCGGTGATATTTTGGGGTGCTCAGGGAGGGACAGCCCTCATCTCCCAGCGATTGCGGGAGGGGATCCCGGAGCTTTTCCCCTCCATCCCTGGCTCCTGTCCCATCCCACCCCTTTTTCCAGAGTCCCCCCGGGGCTCCGCTCGCCGTCCCCGCCGCCTCCCGCTGCCCGCGGCCCGCGGGCGGCGTGAGCGGGGCCGGCTCGGCGCATTCCAGAGCCGTGAATAACCGCCCTGCCTCCTCCTTTCCCGGCCTTTTTCCCTGCTTTTCCCGGTTTTTTCCCCGGTTTTCCCCCGCTCCCGGCCCCCTCACCGGCGGTGGGTCCCGGTTGTCGCCGCTCCTCCGGAACTCGGCTCCGGCTCTCCCCGGGCCCTTCTCGGGCTTCTCCTCCTCCTCCTCCTCCTCCCGTCCCCTCCC
>VZTZ01011577.1:436881-485441 GCA_013400955.1 Drymodes brunneopygia | reverse complement strand
CCAACTGACCAAAGGGATAATCCTGACTGTATGGCACCATGCTCTAAGCTGTGGGGAAGACGGAGAAAGAGCAGGGTTGTTTGGAGCAATGTGATTTGTGTTCCCAAGTAACTGTTGCACGTAATGGCACCCTGCTTTCCTGGAGATGGCTGAACACCTGCCTACCAATGGGAAGTGATGAATTAATTCCTTCTTTTGCTTTGCTTGTCTGCAGGGCTTTTTCCCTATTAAATTGTCCTTATCTCAACCCATGGGCTTTCTTCCTTTTACCCTACGAACTGTCTTCCTGATCCAGCTTGTGGGGGAGTGAGCAAGTGACTGTGAGGGGCTTGGTTCCTGGATGGGGATAAATCATGACAATGTCACAGTGCAATAATCACAGGACCTGCACAATACCTACAGAATCTANGATAGGACAAATAGGGGAAGAGGAGCCAGCCCCCTAGAAGCTCAACCCTTCTGGGGCATGCCATCAGAGACTCCACCCCAGGGGTCTCTGCCCTTGGGCTCCTTCCAAGGCTTCCTAAGGGGGTAGGGATTTTAGGGAAAAGGGTTTTAGGGACACAAACCACTGCAACAACAACCTTCTCTTGGATTTTGTAGTCAGGCTTACATAAATTAAATGAAATTACACAAGGAATGAATTCTTCATTGCATGAAGAAGGTGAGAAGTTCTTACCATACTATAAACATATAAATGATTCACTTACATATAAATGATTCACCCATGGATTATAAAAGTACTTTAAACTTCAAGAGAAATTGCCTGTGAGTTCTACCTGCAGAATTGGAGCCTCAGAATTTCACTGCAAATGCTGATGCATCTGCTGTTTTCATTTAGTTTGATTTTTTTTAAGCTGGAAACCATCCCAAAGTGGGTTTCCATATACAAAATGTCATCACCTATATTCATTTACATTTTTTACCACTATGTCTTAAAAACAAATTATTTTTAATCAAAACTACAAGTGTGAGAGAAATTATGGACAGACTCAACTGGCTTAGGCTGGGGTAGACTTAATTTTTTTCATATAGTTTGTTTGTTGCTGTTTTGGATTTGTGATGAAAACAGTGTTGATAACACTCAGATGCTTTAGTTACTGCTGAACAGTGCTTATTCAGTGTAAAGGCTTTTTTTGCTCCTCATACTGCCCTACCAGCGAGTAGGCTGGGGTGCACAAGAATTTTGAGGGGTACTCGGGAAAACTGACTCCAGCTGACCAAAGGGATGTTCCATACTGCCAACAGGTTAAACCATGGCATAGGACAAGGAAAGATGCAAGCACCTGGAGATATCCCTAAATATACATGTTTTGGGGATATGCTAGTACAAGTGCCTTGTTCGAGATTGCTGTACATCCAAAATTGCTGCCTTGCATGTTTTGCCCTTCAACTCACACTTTCCAAAAACTGAGAAGATTAAAGGTGTCATCCCATGTCTCTAGTAGGCCACCTGTGGTTCTTCCTTTACACACTAATACGTCATCAACTAAGCACTCAACCTTAATGATTGTGTTCACTTTCAGATTCTGTATCTGTACACAAAGATTTCAGGGCAGGAATTATTTCTTATTTTTCTGATGTATCTCATAATGTGAGGAAGAAATACAACTGGATTATTTCCCAGAAGGAAATACAAATTTGCTGACTACACTGCTTATAACAGGCAAGAACAAATGTCTACTTCTGAAACTCAAAGTTATAGGAGGGTTTTATAACAATATTGATAGAAATATATAGGTTATAGATGCCTATCATTTCTATATATTTGGTTTTGTGTCATTACCATTATCAGGAATTTGTCAAAAAGTTCCTTTTCGTCACCTGTTTCATCTTGCAACTATCTTCCTTACATGTGGAATCTTACTCTGTAGCAGAAAAGCAACACTACCTCTTGATCTCTGCCAGAAACAAATCTTGGTACAGCTTGGGATAGCACTTGCTGCAATCATGACCATTTCCAATCACATTCCTGTGATCAAAAATCTAATAAGATTTTTTTTATTCTGCTTTTAAAGGGTTAGCCTCCAGTTTAGAAAGAAAAACTAAGAAGAAATTAACTCTACCCCATCTGAAACCAGGAAAATAATTCACAAATATGTAGTGCATGAATCACATGCACACAAAAAATCTGTTTTGATTTTCACTCTTAATTAAAGACCTTCCTCCGTACCCAACTGTGCCATAAAGGAGGACTTTGCAGGACTCTACAGAGAAGATTATGAAATTCTCCTGACCTGGAGCAGAAAATTGGTGAAATTCTGTTTTCATTTTTAACAAAATAATTTCTAGTTCCATACTCTCATGCCATCTAGCCATTCTGCCTTGGCCCTTGAATTCAACATTAGCATTGTTCTGGAAAGGTAAAGTACTAATTTAATTCTGGTTCATTCCTCTGTTGTTCTCCCTTTCAATTCTGTCCTTGCTGCATATTGTCACCACATTTCTGCTCCTTCTGTTTGCATGAGTAAAGAAACTTCATAGATGGATTTAAATTTTCAGACAAGAACTTCTGGTTCTCTTTTTGTCTCCATGCAAATATTTAAATTCTGACACTATGGTACACACAAAACGAAGAAAATAGCCTTGATAAAGTGTTGCATATGAATACTCATTTAGGATTATATTTCTTACATTTTATTAAATTGTTTAGAATGCTACCAAGTCATTTTACATAGGGAGATATGGTGAATATATTTTTTGAAGATTAAACACTTTGGTTGCATGGTCTACAACCAGTATCCTTGACTTTAGTTTTTCTATGTGCAAATGCATAAAAGGTTATGGGTTCTGCTTCATGATAATCCAGAGCTGACAGTAATCTGGCTGACTAAATTTGAACACAGTCCTGTCACTATCCTGAAAGAGACAGGAAAAACGTTAGCACTAGAAAAAAAATGTAGGTAGGTAATTACCTACATGGTAGGTAATTTCTCCTTCATATTTTTTCCCTGCAGTTGATGAAAGTGTTCCTTTTGTGTCCTCTACAGACATCCCTTAAATAACAGCCAATGGCATTACATTAAAAAAAAATCTGATAACTTAATGCCAGTTACAGGTAATTTTCACAGTGAGGGTGAGACTTTATGAAAGAAATATCCAATGCTTTTGCTAGGATTATGGCTGCACATGAAATTCAAACTCATGAATAGTAGTTGAAGTGAAAGAAAGACACTTTAACTTCAGTAATTGAATTTTAATAATGGTTATTTTGAAGTGGGCACTCAAGTGTGGAGGAGTCTAAGACAGCCACAAAACAAAAGACATAGAGATGATAGTAATAGAAATCTGAATGCTGAGTTTTCTGTGGCTTTGTTCTTGGGGCAGTAATGCTACCTATGGATATTTCATATCTCAAGAAAACTTGATGTTATATCCACTGAATGGTTCTAGCAATATACAAAAACATCCCAAAAAATATTAAAGAGCTTGCACAACTTTTTATTAATCTATTGGTACTGTTCTCTTACATCAAATAAATATTCTGTATGAACTGTGAACAATTAGAGTATTGTAATTACTGCTTAGCCTACATTTTAGCAGTTGAAAATAAGTTGAAATACATTTTCAAACACTTCTGATAGATTCCAAAATCTATTTGAAAGTATTATATACAGATTTAGCAGAACAATTACATTTATTTATTCAATTTTACAAATTTATTCAGGAATTTGTCCTTAGAGGTCTGAAAATCATAACTAATTTGCCAACATTTCTAAGCCTTCATGCATACATTTTGGATGAAAATTATTTAAGTTTAACAACTTGATTCTTTCTACATAGTATTCTTCATCATAAACCAATTACTTTAAATTGGTATGGAACAAGTAAAATTGATCCCAAATAAAAAATAATTCTAGCACCTTTTTCCATCTACTCTTTAGCCAGAGACTCTTTTTCCACTTTATAAATGTATTTTTTTATTGTGAGGTACCTGTGATTGAAGGTGGTTCTTTAGAATTCCCTCTGGAGATTCAGCCTGGAGGCAAGACCACCAGCAGGATGACAATACCTTCTGGGAAAACAGAACCAGTAGACTTATTGGTATTTTCTTGAACAGTCATCCTTTCAGTGTTGATAGCAATTTAAATCAGGTAAGAATCATAGCATTTGGCCCAGTATATCTTTCTAGATTCCTCTATTTATTTTTTTAATAGGAACAGAGAGTGAGACTGGTAGCTGGGGATTCGCACCTCCCGCATACCCTGCACTTCTATGCAGGTATGGGATTTTCAGGGAAAAGTGGTGGGTTCTTTACACTGTCCGGGAAAGATAATGCTCCCTTGGTCAACCTTGAGGAAAGGGTAAGTATTCAAATAGTAGGGAAAAGCTGGCAATAGGGATGATCTAATTGAAGAGTTCATTGTGGTAGCTCAGGCAGTTGTTTTCTAAACCAACACCCTTTTTCAGCTTGGACACAAGCAATAATGGATATCTTCTAAGTTAACTGTGAGCATCTAAAGCTGTGTGGGCTGAAGTACAGCTTACAAGGTTTGTTAAAGCCAAGGTCAGCAGACTCTTCCAGAAAAACTAAATTAAGTTTTGAGTTTGGTTCCCAATAGATTTACAAGGTTAGAAAGGGAGTTTTGTATTGCCCTTTTTTTTCCCCCTTACAAGCTAATGAGCTCTTCAAAGACAAAAATCTGTTTATTCCCATTGGCAGCCAATAACCCGAATGAAATAGATATGTATGTTCCACTGGGATTTATACCATTTGCTCTAGCATTTATATTACTGGCTTGTACAAAGGAAAGAAATAGTAGTTTGAGCTCATAATATGTTGGGCAAAATATCAAGAAGATTAGGCCACATGGTAGAGCAAGGTCTGATGAAAAACATACATTTACTGCAGAGAAATTTTTATGCCAAAATCTAAGAAATCCTACTGCAAAACAGCATCTGCCTTGTATCATGGTCCTTTACCCCCTCTCCCTCCATAAAATTTACTTAGGAGGAAACTCTGCCTTAGCAAAAAGGAGCTGAATAGTAGATTATTTCAAAAAGATTAGAAGAATTAACATAGGCATGGAGAAAAGAAAAGATAGAAAGGAGAAAATCTAGACCATGTTTTTAGTAGCAAAAATATTAATCTTTTCCTGTTCCATAGAGCGATGGCTGCCACAAATACTACAGATGTGGAAACTACAGATGTTGAAGGAGACCATCAAATGCACTTTAAGATGTTTATGATTTTTATTATTATGACCTCATTTGAGATTCAGTCTAATATTAATTATGCGCTGCAGCTGGTAGTCCACCATTTCCCTAGGGAATAAGGAAAATGCTTCCAATACATCACACCAGTGAAAAACAAGCTACATGTTAGACAAACTGTTCCTTCACACATTGCAAGGCTGCAACATTTCTCTACCCTTCTCAGCAAGGAGTTATAACCCTGTGTATGACACAGCTGCTATCTACAGGGGTGAACAGGCCCCCATCTGCCTCCTTCTCACTAGCCAGGAGGATGTTGATGGCACCCCTTTTTTCACAGTTGTCACCCCAGGGAGCCAAGAGGGCTGAAAAGATGTCAGGACACAGCCTTGACTTTCAACCTTTGCTAATCTGAGCTCAGTACTTCTGTGCTGCAGAACTCACCCTTAGAAGCACTGCTTCATCCAATGCACTCTTTTCCTCTCAAATACATTGGGTAATATCCTGTTTCCTATTGACATAGAAGCATACTGGGGACAGTTAAGTCTGTCAAATCTTGATGGTTTGAACATTTACTTTGATTCTTATTAGTCCAAATCCTTCAGCTCTGATAGTAGCATTTGCTTATGGTTCTTTCACTGGCTTGGTCTCCATTTTTGTTGTACCAAGATGTAGACAAAAGTGCCAGAACTATGTTGATGGCACCCCTTTTCTCACAGTTGGTTACATCTCATAAATGAGTCACTCAGAGGGAAAAAAACTGAGAAGACAACTGTTAAGAAGGAAGTAAAACAAGATTTCTTAATAAAGAAGTTCCCATTCTGGGAATAGCCGTATCTCAGGAGGAAAAAACTTCCCCAGCTATCAGGGAAGATAAACACCCAACCAGAACAAACTATTTTAGTCTAGATATCACAAGTAAGAGCATACCAAACCCCTGTAGTAGCACAACGAGATTTTCAAAGTCATATTTTTATGAGGCACAGCACTGCTATTAGTTGCAGGAAAGCTACAAGGTGAGAAACCACATTTACCTGCAGTTTATGAGGATTATTATGGACACATCTCTGCTGGTGATACTGTGCTGATTTAGCAGAGTTTCAGGCTCTGCTAAACACAAATAATATGGCATATAAAGTGTAGTTAAGGCAAGTATGCTGTTTGAAAGCAGAGTTCTCCATAAAATGTATGAGATACTTTTGATGTATGTGTAATCTGTGGATTACCCCTCAGGCACACACATTATTTTTGCTGAAGATGTTTAAGGGATCTCTTTGCTTTGGTAAGAGTGCTAGTTCTAGTGTTATCACCTTAGGTGTTCTTGTATAAATTGGCATGTTCATATCACCCCATCCCTTCATTTTTGCAGGATGTTAGGATGAAACTTTTCTCAGTTTGTGTCCATCAAATTTCCAGAACTGCATTATAAGCTGTTACTGTTACACATATTTGTTATATATGTAGCATACATACATACATATGTTACATATATACATCTATATATGTTACATATATGTCTATATGCTAGATATATAGTACATTTCTTTCTGAAGGGACAATACTTCAGATACTGTACCACACTGATTATTCTGTTTGTCGTTTTTTGCTCTTTTGTACTTCTACAATTCCTTTTTTTCTCTGGCATCAGTTTTAAATACTACAGGCTCACTGCATCCATGTTTCTATTAAATATGACATCTGTACTTGGCTGATGCCAAAATATAATTTGATTGAGCAAAGTATGAATGACTCTACACGGTTTCTCTAATGATCTTTTGCTACTGAGGTAGTTTTCCTTTTGGACTGGGATGAGTAATTTTATATCTCACCCCAGACTTCAGTACCTGAAGTCACTGTCATTGGTCTGTGCATTATACATTGCTGCTATGTTAGATACATAATGTATTGAAAAATAGAGTTCCAAACGATCTGTTTTCTAGCAAACTTACATTTGGAAAATCAAGTTTCTGGGCTCTTGGAGAAGTTCTGGGGTCTGTAGCTTTGTTGTCGGTGTTGACTGTCAAATTACTTTGGGTATGGTCCCACTTATCCTCAGTCAATATACCAGTTTTTGCCTGCTTAGCTTTGGGGATTGAAAGCTTTTGTTCAGACTGTGACACATTATTTGAGGGGGTCAGGAGGGTGTCCCTTCATTTGTGGCATATGCAGGAAAATGTGACGGGGTCTTCTAAATATTTTGCCAAATATTATTTGTTGTTCTAGAACTCTCCCTCTGATCCTCTTTTCAACAGCCTTACAAAGGTCCAGGACAGGCCAAAATTACAGTCTGTAACTGAATTGCAGGTGAAGAATCAGATTCTTCCAAAATTTTACTTGCCTTGTGTATTTTCAAACACATCTTTTTCCTTTCCTTCAGAAGGCAGTCCTAGCTCTTGATGTGAATATCAACCTATTACTTTCTGTATCACTTACTAAACACAATAAATGTTTTAGTCCAAGATACTATTTGAAATAAAGCCACTGTCTGAAAATCTTAGTTTATACTGGTACCCATTTATTTGTTAAGTATGGAATGAGGGACTCCTCATGGAATCTGATTTTGCAGATCTGCATCCTCTAGCATCTCAGCACCTAGCATATGACATGGCTCCACAGCAAGAGATGTTATCCTCCAAAGTAGGAAGTCTTTTAACAGTCATAATAATGTCTCTGAGAATAGGGTGTATTTTCTAAGAATATATAGATACGGAGTGCTGTGCCTAGTTTTGGGCTCCCCAGTACAAGAGAGACATGGAGCTCCTGGAGAAGGCTCAGCAGAGGATAATATAGATGATTAAAGGACTGGAGCATCTCTCTTATGAGGCAAGGCTGAGGAAGCTGGGTCTTTTCAGGCTTCAGAAGAGAAGAGTGAGAGGGGACCTCAGCAATGTGTATAAATATCTAAAGGGACAGTGTCAGAGGATGAAGCCAGGCTCTTTTTGGTATAAACTATAAGACATGAGGCAGTGGGCAGAAACTGATTCAGGAACTTCCACCTGAATATTGTCCAGAGAGTTGGTGGAATCTCCCTCACTGGAGATATTCAAGAACCCTCCAGACATAATCCTGTGCCATGTGCTCTAGGATGATCCTGCTTGAGCAGGGAGGTTGGACTAGGTGACCCATTGTGGTCCCCTCAAACCTGACCTGTGATTCTATATCATCCATTAATGGCAAGTCCATCTTAAAACATAAAATTCTAGCAAAGTAGCATTTTTTTTGTAATTTTGAGGAGATCTCAATTAAAGAGTAGTTAAACCTCTTTGCAATCTCACTTCTCCCCAGTTTCCGACATTATGGTTAATGATAGCTAAAAAGCAATGAAACTGGTATTTCATGAGATTAATTATAAATTATTATGTAGCAGATATCATTAGTTCTGTATGGAAACACAGTAACTCATCTTGTTCTTAGCTGGGGGTCTGGCTTTTCTTGCAGAAAATATTCTAGTTTAGAATTATTCTAATAGTTTAGAAATTCACAACTCAGCTGCCTGAACAACCTGAACTCTGATGAAATTATGACAGTGACTGTGTAAGTTTTAGCTAGCAAATAATCTGGTTCTTTTGCACTCTCAACCAATACAATCCATGCCACTTTAGCATGGCATCATTCCTAAAATAATATACTGTGCTTCAGGCCAAGACTTATTAGCTTGGGCTCTGTGATATTCTAATTGCAGTTAAGTGGCTCTTGTTGGCTTGGGCTGTCAGAAGAACATGTTCATGCCTGTTGTAGCATACCGCTTGGTAATACCTCAGGAAGTAAACATCTTAATTAATAATCCCACTGTAACTACTGTGTATATCTTTGCAGTTGCAGTCATTGTCTCTGGAGCTCCTCACTGCTACTGCCTCTGAGACTGGCTTCCCTGGGGATCCAAGCTGAAATTGTCCAATCTGTTTAATTCTGCACTGAAGGAGTGTATATAACATCGATTATGTTATGGTAGGTGGAAAGCCCACAGACAAAACTCAGCAACTGCTTAAACAATCAATACATCTTCATTAAGCTAATGGTTTTTAAGCTTTCCTCTGAGTTGTACTGTCACCACATTCATAAGTCTCTTTCAAACTGTTTTCTTAGGTATATCAGAAAGTCTTTTTTTTTCTGTTCATCAATTTTCAATTTTACCTCTTTTTTCTGTCTTCAGTGTTATAAAAAATAAATCTTTGTTTTGGTATGTTTGGCTTTGCCTTTTCACATCACATGATTTTATCTAGAAATTGTTGTAGTCTATACCAAAAAGGAGTGGAAAAAAGAGCAATTTTCTTTATCAGGTTTTTATGTGGAAAAAGACTGGCCTGTTTCCACATTAGTGATACTAAAATAATGAAATGGTAGTTATAGATTAAATACACCTGCATCCAAAAAACCTTATATAAATCTTTTTTAAAAGATGAGCTTAAATGATGCAAAATATGGTTACCCAGGTCTGTACACTTGCATTTGATGGAAATGTATACCCTAATTATGTAGCAATCTGCAGAGAAATTACGAATATCTAATACCTTTTTTCCTTTTTTGAGATACATTGTGCCCAGCTTTCTGACCTCTAGTTGGAATTACAAAAGAAATTGTGTATAGCCAACTAGTGACAGTATGCCAAATGTTGATTTGAATATAAGAAGTTGCAGTGACCTAGCCATTTTATTGAAAGAAAACACAAACTTGTTTATCTGTCAGCCTAACTAGAGTTGAAGATTGTCCACCAGATAGATACTCAGGACTCATATTCTAATTATAAAGTATGTTTCCAGGAATCTATTCCTTCATGCCTCTATCACACTCATCTGTCATTTGTTCAGTCTCTGAAATATTCCAGACTTGACCTTGTCCCTGTTTTCTGTTTCTGTTTCTGTTTCTCCCTACTCTTCTACTGGCAGCTTTCATATACCACGTGATGTTTTGTGCCTCATTGAAAAGTCAGGTTGTTTCATAAATACAGTTCTCTGGATTGTAGCATCCTTATTACTTTAAATTAGATCTTACATCTGTTCTTCAAGTTTAAGAAAAAAAAATTTCTTTCTATTAACCTGGTAAAAGGAAGGATTCTCTTGTAGTGCCATTACTTCCTACTTCAGTTTGCAACTCAACATTTAAAAAAATGAAAGAAAATGGAGCTCACATGCTATAGATTAGCCTGATTGTGACAGGAATGAGAATTTATTAAAAAACAAATTTATACTTGAATTTTTGTATTTTTTGTGTAGTATCAAAGGAAACCCCCTGATATGCATTTGCCTAGAAATGGGTGCTGGGAGAAATTTAAAGCTTCTCTTATGAGGAGCAGTAGGAGGTCATTTTGACTGTCATATATCTGTTCTTTCAGATGGAAAATGCAACATCCCCATGGCCTTACATATGTTAGATTGTCTGTATAGAGAAATTGTCTTCACTCTGCTTGGAAGGGACTTAATAACAAACTCCTCTCTACTAGAAAAAGCTAATGTGGATTTTATTTGATTTCTTTATTTAATTTTTTTTACTTTCTATAAAGCATTTCTCAGAACTTTTATAATACCTCATGCCAGAGCCTTTTCATCAACTTTTTTTCTTATCTTGACTTAAAGATTTTAAAAAATCATTTTAAAAATCAAGTGTTATTTTTGCTTAAATCTTTGGTTAAGCAGAATGGTTTATAAAATTTAAAAAATTTCAAATTCTTCATGTAGCTATGGATTTTATCTTTTTACGTATGTGTATTCAATGTACACTCTGTTTTTAATTTAGGGGATTAAAAAGAACAAATATTGTGGAGTGTTTTGGGGCAACTCATGTAAACAAAAGCTGCACTGAAAGCACATGTCATTTAAGTCATCCAGTATAAAATGAAAGAGATTTTTTAAGTCATCCAGTATAAAATGAAAAAAAATACAGAATTACATGACATTATCTTCTTGTTTTATTCTACAGTCCTGTATTGGCAAATTCTGAAATACAGTTCTGTATAAAGCAATATCACACATGGATTTACACAAAATCAAACAACTTACCTTAAAATAAAGCGAGATATTTAAATGTGAGATTTAAATTTACTTTGTCACAGAGATACTACAAAGATAGGGAATTTCTTTTGGCTCAAATGAGACACTAGTAATCTGCTCAAATGATGGCACAGACACAGAAAAGGTATCAAGGGGAAAGTAAAGTTAGGTGTAGCTGGAAAACAAGTTAATGTAGTGAATTAGAATAATTTATCCACATTTCGAAAAACACCATTTTGAAGCTGATTAGAAGATCAATTTAAGTAGAAAGCTAGGGTAGAATCTGATCTAGTGATATTTACTGGATAGAGAGAACTCTATGGCTATGGTACTTCAGTCTTGCTGAAACTGGGAAAACAAGGATACACAAGGACTGTGAAGAGGGACTAGCAATAGTTCAGAAAAGACATGATTAATGACTGATTGTGGATTTCAGCTAAAGAAAGGTTGACATAAGACAATGCAGAAAATGTTCCAGAGGAGGATAACTTGGAGATAAAAAAGAGGATTAAAGAAAAATGGAAAAAAATTTCTTGGTAGACCAAAATTATTCACAAGGCTTTCTAAATATGAAAACTAAGAAAAATGAAAACAGTTAGGTATCTTTAGACTATATTATCTAAGCAGGATGGCTTGACAAAAGGTCTTCATGGAATACTCAAGTTTCTTCTGTGGCAGAGCAACTTTTCTCTGCTTTTACATTCCTACCTCATAGCAATTGCTTATTACGTTTTTCTTAATGAGCAGCATCATGTCAGATTGTTCGTGCATAAAAGCTACAACACAAGAAATAAGTTTCTTCTACACTACCATTCTCTTGAAGAGTTTGTGTTTAAAGGACATAACACAGCATTCACTCTCAAACTGTGATAGACAAGATTATATGATTTGCAGAAACCCTAAGTGTTAACCTGAAAATCAATATTCAGAAATTTAAGGTTTGACCTCTCTATCACCTTTAGATTTTCTTTAGAAAATGCAAGCAAATATTCTGTCAGCCTTACCTGTGTAACAGAGTACTAAAGAAGAAATAGCCTTAGTTAGACTGAATTCCATTCACAGAATTACCTGGACTTCTTTGAAATTGTACAAAAATGAGAGGAGTGATCTAAAAACGCTGAAAGGCTATACTGCTTCTGATGAATAAATATTTTTTATGTAGGCTTAATCAGCACACAGAGTGAAAACAAAATAAACAAACAAAAACCCTACCCCCAAGTAAATAACAATCAAAATTGTGCAATTTTCACAGATTTGAATAATAAGGTGAAGATGAATAGCTAACAACTGACTAGCTATACAGCTGATCTCTTGTTTTAATTGCACTTTAGAGGGAAAATTATCCAGTGGCAGGGAGGCAGCATTAGAAAAAAGTAGAAAACATATAATAAGATCTAAATATTGAAAGTTAGCAAATCAGCAAAACCAAGTGATTTAGAAAAGAAGAAAAAAAGCATTATCTGAATAGTTGAAATAAGTAGTTGTAGGACTACTTTAAAATGTTTATTTTATTAGACTGATGTCCAAACCTACCTATTGATGTAGGTCAATATTCTTGCCAGTCAGTTTGTATGGATTTTTAAAGCAGATACTGGTACTAGTTAGTATTCACAGACTGCATACTTTAATTATTCTGTCAGAATTGCATTTATATGGATGGAACCTTTTCTTGAATAAACTGCAGTTTTCAGCACCTTAGTCAATGGGCAAACAGAAAATACATTCAATGCTGGTACATATATAACTGTGTACAGTGACCTACAGCAGAAAGCAAGAACAGATCTGTAAGACTGCAAGTCCTTTGGGTGTATAATTTCTTTTCCTGTGTATGCTGACAGCATATAACTGATGGCTTTGACACTAAATCCTAAATACATACAGTACTATATATTTCATATTTGAAAACAAGAGAAAAAACCCTAAAGTTATCACATTACATGAAACCCTTTGCAGTCACATGATTTTCCTTCACTCAGATGAATTAACTAACACTGTTCAGGGACAGATACATCCCAGAAACCTCAGTTCAAGGCATACAACGGTGTAAGACAGAGTGACTGCAGTATTTAATAGCCTTTATGTAAGGATTATGGCAATGGTAGAAACAAATCAGATTAAGACATCCTTACTATTGTACATAAACCAGACAGACTCAAAACAAATATTCATTCATCATCTGGTTCAGCATTCAGCTCCAGAATAACTCTCACTGGGCTGTGAGTAAAGACTACAGCAAGAGGTGTTTTCAGCATCCTCAGCAGTCCCAAACCAATTATGGAGCCAATTCCTCTGACACCTCTTGAAGAAAGAGCTGCACAGTCCCTGATTGTTACCAACCAGTACAATTTCACCTGTGAGTGAATTCAGTGAGGCTGTTCAACATGGGGTCATTGCAGAATATGATCCCACGTCTGTTTGAGACAACATGGTTTCAATCAAAACACTTGATGACAACTGTCCAGGGACTTTTTACTTCAAGAGGCTGACTGGCTACTTAAAGCAGAAGTTTCCAGTACAAAACATCCCAATTTTAGTTCATGAATAAAAACTAGGGGAAAGCCAATTTAAAAAAAAAGTATGGATGAAGCTCTCTCTCCCCTTTCCTCTCCTTTCCGCCATCTTTTCAGTGTCACTGTCATTAGTCTAGCATTTGCCCAGCTGTTTTTGATGCCATGTGATAAACATGAAAACAAGTTTAGGCTCTACCCAGTCCTTCTTGGCTGATGAGCACACAAAACCTCCATGAGGGGGGGAAAAATTACTTCCAAAGATTAGTGTTGCTGTTTTACAGGTACTGAGCAAAACCACGAGCCAGGACCACAGGCCATTGAAAGGCATTGCAAAGTGAAAATTTGGGTAATTGTCTTCTGAGTGATTTTAAGTATAACACTCATTTCTGACATAGTCACAAGCTGAGTTTTGTTTACATAAGATTCTTCGATATGCTCCCTGCTACCCTCTTTATTTTTTAATCTTAGTCTAGTTTCAGCTTTGTTCATTAAAAACACTTCACTGATCTATTATGTTTGAATTCTGACTTAAACAGGCCACTTGGGGGTACTGTGCTGTAAAGCCAAGAGACCGAGCAACTTAAAAAGGCAGACATAATCTCATTCACAGCCTAAATTTGCAGAAGAACACCTGGAATATAAATGTGTCTGGATAGGAACAGGGTTTTTGTGATTAATTGCCAGCTGTTGTCCACAGAAGATAGAACTATGCTGTGAAACCAAGAAAAAGTGTTCCTTGGGGCTTCTACTGCTTTCCTTCAGATGTGTGGGGTAGGAAGGAGCACAGTGAAACTCACAAGAAGAAACAGATCTTTCCAGAGTTCAAAAGAGCCAAATATTGATACACTATTTATTTGTTGCCTTATTAAGGCTATTCCTAATTAATGGTTTATGCAAGATTGCAACCTGGCTTAATTACCTGTGTTTTCTCATTGTTTCCTTGTAGAAAGTGTACCTTGCCTAACCATAAGTTCAGTTAAGAATCAAGGGCTGTGCTATTTAAGCATATAAATGTGGCAAATGGCAGCCGAGCTGCAACTTGTGGAATATTGTCAGAAAAAAAAATAGGCTAATATTTCACTTCAAAACTAGTCTAAAAAATAACAGATAGTAATCAGCAATGTTAAAACAGTAACAAATTGTGATGTTGTTTTGATTAATTGAAGGAATACAGAAATAGCAAAGTTGCCCAGTATTTTACAGATTTGTAGTACTCTTCCTTCAAATGTAGCAATTTTATACCACAAAATAGATAACTGATATTTCAGAATTATCCAATGTAATTAGGCATATTAAAATAAGCTGAAACTTTACATCAAGTCATATAGTAATCATAAACCCCTGAATGTCTCTACCATTTCCTGTTGGCCTTTAAAAATAGGTATATTTTTTTAAATTGTTTCTCTGATGATGCAATTAGAGCAGCCAATGAGTACAGATTTCTAAAGCAGACAGATTATTCTACTTCTACTAGCATCTCACTTATCTAAGAGAGTGGCTATAAACTACTAAGTAGCAGTTTCTTTAAAATGGATGTTTAACTTTGATACTTCTGAGTATTTTAGACTCTAGTTCCAACTATGTGATGTAATGAGTACTATTCCTCTCAAAATCATACTCAGACTCCCTTGGGTTAAGGATTTAACACTTGTTCCTGTGTGGAACTTTTGCAACTGCCTAATAAAAATCCTGCACTACCATAGCTTGCAGTTTTCTCTAATGTGATGTAAGAACATAAAAGTGTAAAGACCCTCTTGAAATATTAAGTCTAGAGCCTTTTTACTACAAATAATCTTCTTCTGTCCTGTCCTACATAAGTATGTAAACTTACACTTAAAAATAACTTGTTCGTTTTTGTCCCTGTAGGAAAATTCCTCCAAAATCCTATTCCTTGAATTCTTGGAAGTATAGTTTCCAGTCTGTATTTACTCATAACAAGTTTGCACTCATTTATTTTTCCTGCTTGTAAAAATTCTCCCCTTCAGTCTTTCTGATATGTTCACAAAGGTCAAAAGCTGGGGTTTTTAAAGTCACATTAGATGTATAAAATATTTTAGAAACACCTTCAGAATTATGTTAACCTACAGAAAGATTTTAAAGGTCAGTGATTGCAGATACTAAAGCTCTGAAAACTAGTTTAGTTTCAGCTGTATGAACCTTTCCTAATTAGAATCAACATTAGTGTGCAAGTGCAGGCAAAAAAAGATGAGACTTCTCTGCTCAATCACTGAATAGATAATTCATTAATCTCTTTAATCTAATAAATTCAAAAGGGAAAGGTTTTTTCAATGGTTTTCAATGAGTAGTTTTTTGTTTAGTTTAACAGTTATTGGTAGATTTTGTGATTTGGAGCAAATTTGTCTTCAATGAGTTACTTCTTCTTAAACATGTTGCCTACAAATATATGTGTACTCTGGATTCTACTCTATTTTCTCAACACACAGCCAAAATTTCCCACACAGCTCCTTTACTGTTTTCGTTTCATCATGAATTTTTACTTTTGCTCTGAGATTATGAATACATTAAAAGCTTACTTTTCTCTTTTTGCAAAATGAGTGTTTTATCCGACATCATCTTAAAAATATAGATTTTTTCTTTGTTTGTTTCACTCACTGATTACCTAGATGAATGGCTTCCAACAGTCTCAAGGGAAAAATCCCAGGTCAACAAACCATCTCAGAATGGACTGTCCTTCTTATTTTCTAAATCCTGGGAACACACAGGTAGACAAAATTTTAATTTTTTTTTCTTTTTTTTTATCTTTTCACATGAAAGCCTGGTTTTTTTCTTCCAAAAAAATGAACCTACCCATTCTGCCAATAATATAGGTTATGGCCATGCCATGTCAACTCAATAACCCTCTCTATCTGAATTAGAAGTGTTTCATGAATCATCACAATAACTTGTGCATCTCACAGTCTCACATAGCCTGGGAGAAAAGAAACAGAGTTGTTCGGAGCAAATTCATCACAGAACTTTGAAAAACTATTTGCAAAAAGAAGTCTTAGAGCTTAATGACTTCATTGATTGTCATTAATATTTCCAGACAGTAGAGGACGGAAAAAAAATTCTTACAAAGTACTACGTATTCAGGTCATGAATCTGAGTGAAAACATGACTGTGTTATGCTTTCTTGGAAAACAATTAATGCATTTTAAAAGGAAATAGAAACAACCAACCATTCCTTTCTCCATTCACAAAGTTTTGCGGTTGGTACAGTATTTCTTAATATTTGTTTGACTGAAATATTCTGTAAGAAGAGAACAAGAAATGTGTGGAACAGCAGACAACCTATACTGAAATGATTTTCTAGGCACTTAACAGGGACAGCTGAAGAAAGGGGAGTTTTCAACAGAAACTGGTTAATCAGACTAAATATATATAAAATTGACAGGCCGGAAGACTGGGCAGGGTTGACACATTGGCAGTTTTGCAAATTATTGTACTGAGCAGTTTATGATTATGAAAGCACAGAGATGTTTTACAGCTTCTTTTCCAAGCAAAAATAAACATGGGATCTGTGTTCTGAGTCACTCTTGTTCTGAAATCATAGATTGCAGAGTGACCTTGTGTTGGACAGCAGTAATAGCCATAAAAGTATTAGACATAAGTACAGTGTTTCAAGGGAAGCTTGTTAATGGCCTCTCTTATCTCTACAGTCAGCAAAAGTGTCTTTAACAGGAAAGCAAGGAATGATTTTGAAAGCAGACAGATTTATTATTTAGAAATCGTGCCCCATTAACAGAGGGTGATATAGAAAGGGGAAGAGTAGAAGAAGGGCGTAAAAGTAGAGAAAGACTGTATTAAGTGAAACTTCTAGGGCATATTTGGTAGGAAACACAGATACTTAAGAGATTAAAAGTTAGAGATGGGTAAAATATATGCCAGAAATGGACTAATGCACATGCTTTAATATTTTTTTTTTAATTATCATCATTCTGCAGGCATTTTATGCAGAAAATTTATTCATTATTTTTCCAAAAAGCAAGTTGTTATATACATGCATTATATGCATACGGTCTGAAAAGGAAAAGGAAAATGTTTTGATGATTTGACATATGCTTTCTAAATGAGCAAATCTAACGTGCAGGGCCAGAGGTCTACAATAAAGTCTCCATTTGTAGCTAACATGAATTCTTGCTCTTACTTCATACCTCTCATTGGCCACCACTCAATAAAGCAGAATGTTTGCAGGGTTGTGCTTAACTAGCATTAGAGATGGTGGAGACCTTTTGTGGCTCCAAAGATCCCTCTTACAACCCAAATGCCAGCTCTCCTGAGGGCTGAAAGGTTAATCAGGAGCCTCAGTCTGTGCCCTGTCCAGCACTATACAAATGTGTTTTCCATTCCTGAGCCAATCACAATATGACATAGAGTTTGTCTCTCAAACTCATCTTTAAGGTACAAAAAGTGAAGGTATTTGGATAAATTGTGCCACATAGGTTTGTTATTTTACAGGCTGTGTTTTGCAACTCTCTACATAGGAGACAATGCATTTCCATACAGTTTCTGGTAGTCTGAGCAGAATATAATGATGATTTGTTTGCACTTGCTGTTTCGCAGAGTCAACATGATGTTCTGAGTAGTAGATATACTCTTTCTGTAACTTTACAGTAAACTTGTACAACCTCGTGCCACCTTGTTCAAAGGCAGTTCCCTAAACTGGTCTAAATATTATATCTCAATATCTAAACTTCTCTAAATATTTCATTTTCCTACTGTATTGCACCAGAAATACAAATAGCAGTGACCAGGGATATAAAACAAACTTTGAAAAATGCTGAGCAGCAGCAGTTACATTTGCTTCTTTGTTACATATAGACACTTCTGTAATTAACGTAACATGTCCTGGGTTGAACCCCAACACAATTGCAGCATTCTTAGCTCTAATGGAGAGAATGTGTTAATTCATCTTTTCTTTCTCAGTTTATAGCTCTCTTTCATCCTTTAGGTCTTTGGTCAGTTCTCAGGCAGTTTGAAGACATACATCTATTTACATCTACTCTTTTACTGTTCCTATCTCCATATATAGTATCTGATTAA
The DNA here is from genome assembly GCA_013400955.1 of Drymodes brunneopygia. NCBI lineage: Eukaryota > Metazoa > Chordata > Aves > Passeriformes > Petroicidae > Drymodes > Drymodes brunneopygia. The sequence continues at coordinate 466,747 of VZTZ01011577.1, read as the reverse complement.
AAAAAAAAGAAACATGTCCAACTTCCATGCAACAGTACCACCAAAACCAGATTCTTCAGAGTGTTTGCAGTCATGCATAGACTTTTACAAGGCTCAAGTCACTACAGTTTGGCAGGCCATTTAAGATAATTTTCTTCACTTATATTCTTCAGAAATTTTAAAAAGTTTGCTAAAGATCATTTTAAACATCGAAATTAAGATATGGAAAGTGCATTACAGCCTTCTCCCTCCCACCCCTAAAGAGATTATCAGTTATTTGCACCGCTTAATCATTAGGTAATGCAAACTGAATCTGGAGTAGATGCATTTTTAATTAATCAGCTGGAGCATATAACTAGGTGTTTATGTAGCATTTGCCACAAAATTTTCGTCTCATGGCCCTAGTTGCTTGTGTTCATTCTCTTCTAGCATGATTGTGGTGGGGGGGACTTACCCTATACCTGTCTGTGATACTGAGTCTGTCACCATCAGTATGGTCACCCTCTTGACTGCACGATTTGTCTTGGTTTTCTCTGGCTGATCTGGTAACAGATTTTGTTTTTAGCATCAATCACTGCTGTCAGTAAAAACTTAAATAAAATTACAAATCTCTATACAAGATGGGTAGCAGAGGGCTGCCACAAATACCAGAGTTTGAGGAAAATGTCAGGTTAAAGAAACTTTTTTTTCCATGGCCATCGGTGTTCAAGTTCGACCTTGGAAGATAAACTAGTCAACATATTTCAGCTAAGAAAAGAAAAGCCAGGATTATTTGAAAGCATTCAGTCACAGATACGTTGTGCTGTTTCTACCATCTCACTAAGATTCAGGGTGAAATTTCTGTCATTCAGAAAGCCTTGTCATCCTGCTCATTATAGATAGTCCAGCAATGGAAGAATGCAACAAAGTTTTAGGAACGTGGCTTTCCTTATCCGTGTCAGAACATGCAGTTTGATGTATTATGTACACTTATATCCTCTTTTCTGGCCACTCCTGCTGCCTGTGTAAATACAAGAAAATGCATTTCTCCACTGCATTTTGATTGAGTCATTGTGTTACAGTGAATGCTTTACCACCATGTCTGTATGTTGCAATGTCAGTAGGTGCAAGCCTCAGGTAGAGAGCTTCTCCTAGTGAAAACAACAGCAAGAAGCCAGAATGTCCCATGTGCTGAATCTGTCACCACCACTATGTTATCCTTGCTAACTGATGACTCTTTCAGGTTTACCTGTTGCACTTCAAATAGAGATAAATTCATTTAATTTATTTGCAATGCTGTTACACAGAGAATTGGAGAGGTACAAACAAGGACTTGGTATTCTGGAGCAAAGAATCAGAAGCACCATTTGAAGGTTAGGGAAGGAGAAGGGTACACCTTGTTCAACTCCATTCCCTGAAAAAAGTAGCAGTGGATTTGTGTGCTAAACGCTTCCAGAAATTTGCAAACAAAATAGATTCTGACCAAAAAAGTTAAGTCTCCATCTAAATAGTGAAGACTGAGTGTAAGAAATGTAATGATCTAATTTGCAGAGTAAAGCAGCATAAAATTTAAATGACTGATCTCAATGACAGAAGTTTAGTCTGAGTATCAAATTAATGCTACTACTGCACAGTCAAGCCTGTCATCTAGTGGGAATTAGTGCCTTAATTCATATTAATAATTAAATATTAGTGAAAGTTATTTTTACTTACAAGGTGTAGGAGCCATGCTAAGGAACATGAAGGACAGCAACATGACACAGCCAGCATGGCTTCATCAAGGGCAAGTCCTGCCTGACCAACCCAGTGGCCTTGAATGATGGAGTGACTCCATCAGTGGACACAGGAAAGGCTACAGATTGTGTTCCTCTACTCTGCTCTGGTGAGACCTCACCTGGAGTTCTGCATCCAACTCTGGGGTACTCAGCACAGGACCTGGAACTGTTGGAGTGAGTCCAGAGGAGGAACACAGAGATAAACAGAGGGTGGGAGAACCTCTCCTCTGAGGAAAGGCTGAGAGAATTTAGTTTGTTCAGCCTGGAAAATGAAAGACTTCAGGTTGTCCCAGCTGTTTTTTAAATTCCATTTTGAAAAGAGGAGAACTGTGAGAAGTAATCTTGAATCTGATTGTAATAAGACTAAGAGCAACCACTAGTTTTTCCCTTCTTTTAATCTTTTCTGTTTATGATTAAGGTAGTTTAAGTTTTGTGCATGACATCTGTTTTCTTTTCTTTACACTTGAAATAACATGATTGAATCTCCACGGACTTGATGTTTATATAGCCTTTTACAATTTCAAAATCCATGTAACATATATGTTATTTGTTTTTAGGCATACTATTTTAGTAAAGATTATAGAACAGCTATGCTGAATGGGGACAAAGATCCCAGGAAAGTGGCAAAGCTATTAGAGTTAATTCTAAATGTCAAACAGTAGGATTTAACAAGATGACAAATAAGACATTAAACAGAGCATAGTCTTTGCAGAGATCTTGACATTACTTTGTAATGGAAGGAGGACTGCAGACATGAACTGAGTTCAAAGTCTTCTAATGGATGCAGCGTGAGGAAGACTCCATAGTCAATGTCTGTGCAGTTTTTAATTTAACCCTTGAATGGCAGAAATCTGCATAAATAAAATAAAATAATTTTAAAACCCCAAAACACCAACACCTAAAACTTAAAAAAAAAAGCCAACAAAACCAGAAATCATAAAACAAAACCAGATGCAAATCTCAAACTGGACATTTGGCTTCTTTTTTATGATAGTTTGTCCAGCTCCATTGCCTAAAATACTTATACCACTATCTTTCCACAATATGATGCTCCTCAGAAACTAAATACAAACAGGCAAACCTCCAAACTCACAGCTTGAAACAATAATCTTTAGAAGAGGAGACTGCATACCATTTGGATCAGAGCAACCAAGAAAGAACCAAATGTTAGGAACAGCAATACACCAACTACCTAATGCAATTGAGTGTGAAGTTCAATTTTATTTATTCTATGGTCTTTGTATTGAATTCGTAACCTCCAGTAGTTTAATTACTATGAAACCAGCTGCACTGAGCTCGAAATGAGATAATTTTTAAAAAGCCAGAATGACTTCCACTATGTTTGTCACCAAGAAAAAACACAACTATAAAATTTCATGTCTCAGGAGCTTTTTCTGTTGAGATTTTAGTACTGACACTTCAAGGATGAAAAAGTGTTATCATTTTTCATCTCCAGTTTGTAGATTGACAAGGATTTAACAACTCCCAGTGGCTCAAGGAAGTATTGCTTACTATGAAAAGCAACTCATCTAATTCTGCTACTGAATTCTGTATGTAGAAGCATGGCACTATGGAGAAGTTATTTGAATTATGAATAATGATAGGAAATAAATTACATAAAATAGTGAAAGGAAAAAAATAAAGCACTTTAACTTCTTTGGGAGAAAAGCAATTTCTAATTTGTTTTCTTCTGGACTCATAAATATAAAAAGTGGAAAAGAGCTGGAGTTGAACCAATTTTTATTTGCTTACTCTTTTAAGCATCCTAAATGAGATAAATTAGCAATTGGAATATAGCTGAGGAAGGGAAGGCACCCTACTTAACTGGACTTTGCACATTATCACATAGATGTTATTATGGAGGACTACAGAGTGGTTGAGGCTGGAAGGGACCTGTGTAGATAACTAGTTCAACACCCCTGCTCAAAACAGGGTAGCTGCAACAGATTGTTCAAGGCTGTGTCCAGACAGGCTTTGGATATCTCTAAGGGTGGAGATATTACTAAATCCTTTAATAGGTGCACATTTATATAATAGACCTCCCTTTGCAGCGTACAAGCAGAAGGTATTTAGTCTTACATGCATCTCAGGTGATTTAAGAGCCTGTTAGGCTGACATTATGAATCATCTTTCACCTATATCCTTTTATGCACAGTAAGCCACATCACAGGGACTGCTGTTATTGAATATCTGGTTTCCAGCTGAGCTGACAGCTGCTGCTCTTTGACATATATAATTGCTTTGTAATCTTCATTTTAAAGAAGTAATGTTTTTATAAATACAGTATAAAACTCTTCTAATTTTGACTAAAGAGACACAGGCAAGCTCCAGAGAAATTTCTGAATGCAACGCCTATGGATGGCAAGAAACATGCATACCTTTGAGGGTGGTTTCTATTAATGGCAGTAAGCTTCTAAAATAAACAGTTAGTCCAAAGAAATCCTACTACATTGCAAGCATTCTGACAGCTCGTGCAGTCCTGCCCTGCCACAGAGTGCAGTGGGCAAAGTATTATTGCTAAACTCTCTGTAGGCATTAGCTGAAGTTCCACTTGGCAGCCACATGACTGAAATAATCGAATAAGACAATTGAGAGTTGGAGGGAGCTCCCCGCGAGGGTGAGTGTCCTCTTGTGAGACTTTTGCCAGAGCCTTGCAGAGTCACCTCCTCCTACAGATGCACTCAGACAATCTATGCCAGAGATAATGAATCCACTGACACTTCAGAGAAAATTTTCCGCTTTTGGAAAAGTAAAGACAATAGGAGGTGTGAAATATTTTCTTATGTTCCCCACAGTGAGTATGTGGGTATACCCACAGGAAACCCAAGACCTTTAAGTATTCCTCTTTACCTCAACCACCTCTTTCTTTCTTGGAGTCATAGGAACTTGACATATGCACAGCTCTGGACTGCTGGGCTGCAAGGGCAAAATGGAAATGTCACATTCATTCAAATGAAGTACATATCACCCACACAAGGAATTGCTCTTCTGAGTCATAGGGAGAGGAAAAAGAGATTATGATCTTTATTCCCATCTGTTTCTCACTCCTATTTTGTGTAGGCTGATGCACTGTTGTCAGCAACTTTCCACTCCAAGAAGTGGAAGGGTGATGATTTCTTCTATCTTCTTCCCTGAGTACTTTCAGGTTAAAACCTGAACTCATACTTTTAAATTTAGGCCAGAATAGGGAAAGAAACACCAAAAACCCAAGAAAACAAAATTTCTTCTACAAAAATAAAATCTGGCAGTAGAAGTTCTCCCTGTTTACTTTATGCAGGAAAAGGTTTTTTAGAAGAAACTCTTCATCTTCTATCTACATTTTAGAGCTGAATACCTTGTGGTAGTAATAAATAATGTTTTTTTCTTGACATTAAATACAATGCTTCGAATTAAAAAAAAAGAAAAAATGTACAACTTCAAATTAGAGTCTCTGTACCCTATTAGAAAGAAAAGCTGTACTTCAGCTCTTTAAAACTCTTTATTACCCATGGTGTTATCTACATCTGTTTGCGAAAGAAGAAACTCTCATGAGACAAGTGATGGAAGATTACTGCATGGCTAACAGGTGGTGTCAAAGGTCAAGTCATCACAGTTATGTAGTCATTCTGAGTTGTCCTTTTAATTAAACAAAAAAAGGGAGGGGCAGGGTTGGGGGCTCTGGGTGTTAAAACTCTTATAATAATAAGACAGTGAGTGTTGTCGTTTGACCTCAGTGGAAGAAATTTCTAAGCATCATCATCATCATCATCACCTTGTGTCCTTAGTACTTACTAAACACCATTATGTTTCTGATTTGAGGTTTTATTAGAGTTTGCATTTGCTATCCTAAACACATTTCAATAATAATTTAAGTGGTGTTATTAATTTAATTGGACATTGTCATAATTGTGAGGTGGTAATTTTATTTACTTTAACAATAGGTATAACCATGAATGAAAAGAAAATTCCTTACATCTGAGAAAGCAAGAAGTATCTAAACTCCATAATATCTTCAGAGGTAAAAGTTCTCCTTAGCAAAAACTTTTTAACTTGACCTCGCTGTTTTGCATTGTGCCAAAAAAAATCCAAACAACCCCACATTGAGTTAGACCAGAACATTTCAGATCTTTCCAAGACAGACTCTTCTAGGATAAATAAGCTTCACAGAATGTATAATGATGCCCTACTACTATTAATATTTTATGACCACTTATTAAATTCCTCCCCCTTCACCAAACTGCGTCAGGCAGCCTATTCCAAGGTAGGTACCAGATAGTGAAATAAGTGCATATAAAGCACTGAAATCTTATATAAAATAAAAATAAAAAGAAAGGTTTCGGGGCAAATATAAAGTGCCCCGGGGGGTCGGGGAGGCAACCTGGGATAGGTTGCTCGCGGGCTGAAGTCCGCTGTGTCCCAAGGGCTAAGCTCGTGGTTGCCGATGGGGAGGAATCGAGTCCCTCCAGAGGCTTCAGAACCCAGGCGTAAGGGAATAGGGAAAGGGTTCTTGTTGGCCTTCTAGACCCCCGTTAATAAAGAACGCGACTGGCGGAGAAAAGAGAGAGAGAGACTCTCGGAGTGGCAATAACAGGCTTTACTCTGCTAGATCCTCCTCACGAGAGCCCCGAATGAGGGCTGCGCGAGGGGTTTTGTATGGAACCGACAACCAATCAGGGAAGGGGTAAGGGGAGGAGTCAGGGAGGAGCTGGACCAGCTCACCCTGTAAGAGGGAAGAGGGGGAGGGAGTAGGGATACAAAGCCAACCAGCAACCGTACATCAACGAGGGTTCCAGAACAGGGGTGGAGAGTAACTTGGAAGTGAGAAACGCAAGAACCAATGATGAAACACAGAAAGTGCGAGTCACCATGACTCGGCAGGAATCTAAACTATACTGACAAGCTCTGGGGCGGGACCCTTAGGTGCCGATCCAGCCCACCAGGGGGAGGAGTCCGGAGGCTCGGGAGGTCCTTCCACAGGGAAGGCAACTCCCACAAATCTGGAGAAAATTAGTTAAGAAAAAAAATCATTTTCATGGTGGGTTATCTTCAAATTATATGGATATATTACTGATGTTTAATACACAGATAACAACCTTACATAGAAGTGTCCAGTTTGTCCATCTCCCAAACTGGACAGAAAAAAATCTCCTTCACCTCCATTTCTATAATTGTGTAAGTAGTAAGGATTGAAGACTAGGTAGTGGAAAGAATGAACAATAATGTAAAAGCTAAAAAAAATGAGAGACTGTAAAATTCACAGATCTTTTCCTCCCAAGATCACAAAATACAAATATGGTTCAAATATTCATTTCAAAATCAGTTTTGTCTTGAAAAATATATATGAATGACCCAAATGGCTTTTATATGGGGAAACACGTATAACTTCCAGTAATTAACATTGGTGCTGTTAACTTGATGTTTTGTTTACCAGTTTCAATGAAAAATCCATTTTCCATGGATGGAAGCCCTGAAAACAATGATTTGCCATGGAAATATTGACACAATGCAAAACACAAATAGGACCAGTTCTGCTTCTAGACACAAGTGATTCATACTGCAGTGAATCACTGTTCCACATAGGCAACTTGATTTCCTGGCTCTATCACTCCTCTCTTTATATCCTAAAGCATTATGCTGGAATGTTGGCCATAATATTAACTTACACAATTACTTTATTTATAAAGACTACCAAATTATCTGCAGAGCTACATAAATTGTTCTTCTGTGTCACAGAATTAGATAGCAATGCCATGCTTCATCTAAAGCCTCCCATTTTTGTACCTTTGAAGATTAGGTCAGTATGCCATATGGTTAACCTCAAGTTCCCTCGAGGAAAATACTTCTTTATAGTCTACATATCTAAGAAGCTGTAATTACTTGGCCTTAATTCTTTGGGATTATTTCAGCTGTACTCTCTTGTGCTTATTTGTTATTTCTTACCATTTATTGAGAGCTAGTTGTTTGCTTGATGCTGTGCAGGCATAAGGAAACAGATTGGATAATGTACTTTTTTATTTCTAATGCTCTTTTTTTTTTTTGTGCAATAGAGTATTGTCATTTTGAGGTTTCACATAACACTTCTAACTCAAATCTGAACTGGGAATTTACATACAATTTTCCAGGATAACTACATCATATACATGCAGATATACAAAAGGCATTTATTTCAAGTTGAGAAATAGTTTGTACTCTCGTGAGCTAAAAGCCATATAACCAAAATACAGAGCTTTTAAATTCCATATTCCCATGTTGTCCATTCTTACAAAGAAAGACAGCTTGTAACAAAACTTCCCTTCCAGTTTAGAGGCTTTTGAAATATTTGATTCACATTTTGAGATTATGATCTTTTCCTAGCCTGTTATCCAAATCCTTCCTGATTTTAAGCCAAAATTCAACAGAATTAAATGAAGGTGTGATCTGGCCCAGTAATTTTTGGTGTAAAACAATTTCTAGAATCTTGTAAAAACATTTTGGACTAGCACAATGCTAACCAGCTAGTGCTTTATGTAATCAAACTGAACACCTATTTGCTTGCTGATATATTGCTGTCTTTCGTTCAGGGCTTTCTAGGTCCAACAGCAAGAAGTTAACATTTCTTCAAGCTCATGACTGGGCATCTTTCTGAAAAAGGAAAACCACAAACATGTGATGGAAATACAGCCATACTTCTCTAAATAATATGTAACATGGCAGTCATAGCTGTTCAGTTCTTCCTGCTCAGCATTGCAACAGTGGGAAAAACCTGATGAGGAGACAAGTTGCCACGTGGTGAATTATCTGTTGCATGAAATTCTAAAATAAATGAATTATACTTTCCCTAGCAGTTAGACCATTCCTTAAGAAAAGAAAAAAAAAAATAAAAGAAGTATCAGACACAGCCAAATGCGTCAGGCAGATGTGGCTGGAGAAGCTACCTGAGGTGCCAGCTGGATTTATACTAGCATTCTTGGAGAGACTGAAGACACGAATGGCTGCTTTGAATTTAATCTGTGTTATTTCCTGCCTGCTGGCGTTACTTACAGGACATTTGCTGTCCACTCTGTTATGCCCTTCAAATGTTATTTTTGAGTTTTTTACTTCAATTTTTTTTTAAATTTTAATAAACATTTTTCATCAAGTGATACAAAAATATTAAATTGTTGCCTTAATCATTTGGCTCCAATCACTTTCTTCTTAACAGAAGACAGCAATGCATAGTAAAGAGCAAAGGCAAATGGTTAACACATTTTGAAATAGATTTTTGGCAATAAAAGAAATTTGTGAAATAGTTTCTGAGGTTTTTTTCTGAAACAAAGCTGCTTTCTAGAACTACTAGAAAGTTTCTGTGATACCATTGCCCTTGTGAAACTTATTTGCAGCTCACATTGTAATTATGTAATATGAGCCCTAGTAGTGACAAACGACATCGTTTATCCAGAACTTTTATTTAGAAAAGCTGAATCAGTAAACTTGATTAAAATCAGTAGACTTTTTCCTAATCTTACTGGCCAAATACCGTGCTCCACCATTTAGTAGTGTAGCAACTAGGCATCCTGAGGCCAAAATGTGCTGGAAATACCTAGGGCACAGAATTTGAGGGTTTTTTAATGAACTGTGTCCATCAGCTTATGAGGATGCAAGGATTAGTGCCTTCATATGCAAGTATGCATATACAAATACATGCACACACATGCTCACATGCATTCTGGATGTGTGTGTCTGTTGCTGTAGCTTTCAGACGCTGGGTGCTTCCTAACAGATGTCTCATGTACGTATTTGGATGGTGGTGATCCTTGAACCCTGTGTTTTGTTTCGTCACTAAGTAGTTCTGTGACAGAATTCTAGAGGTTTTCTTATTTGGTTTCTTTGGGTTTTCAGGCTTTTTTCTTAGTATTTGTTTTATAGAATGGTTAAAAACCCAGAGCTTTGCAGTTTTATGGAGCCTTGTCCATACTCCTGCATGTGTCTGCCCACAACCTGTCAGGTCCCAATCAATTTTTTTCCTGACCTGTCAGCTCAGCAAGAAGTATCACGCACTGTGGCTTTGTGAAAATGTAGCCATGCCAACTGACCAGCAGCTCTCTGTGAGCTGACTGCCTGGCTAGTTGCTATTTCTTGGCTGCTGGGTGAGCCTAAACAGAACAACTCAACTCTGATGGATCAAACAAACAGCTCTGGAGCCTGAATGAGGCCCCAGGGCAATATTTTGTGCAGGCTGGTTGAAAGAGCTTAATATCTTTGAAAACTCCATGTCTGTCAAATTTTGTTGAAACTGTCCAAGGCACTCCAGGGTACCAGTGAGAGAAACACAGACACACAGACAGCATGACTGCCTAAGCCTTGTTTCCTCAGGAAACCAGGCTAAAAATGTGCCTAGAGATATTTTTAATGTCACAAATTTTTAAGCAATCCTCAAGATGAGGAAAAGAATACCAACACTACATATTATTTGGAGTGAAGATTTTAATGTGCAAAATGAGAATAAATACTGCTTTCAGTGCTGTATGAACCGATGATTTTGGAGTAACAAGGAGTGCCTTTTCTTTCCACAATTTACACTTAAATGAAATCAGCACCAATAACTACAACAATAGTAAATGATTTTTTGTTATACATGTTTGCAAACGAGTTCATGGCAATAATGTCTCTTGTTGAAGCAAGGTTAATTTTAACAGACCTGCTCAGAATGTTGTCCTATATAAATTCTCTGTTGCATGTTGTGTTTTTTTCCTCTTCCAGAAATATTTACGGATGCCTAACATTTCTGTAAAAATATCTGTACAGCACTCACTGTCTGGTCAGATATTTTGCGAGTTTTGCTCATGACTTTCAGATCACATCCGATGTTCCTGATTGAAGAGAAGGCTCATGCATCTTGACCATGGAATACAAATTAACAACCCCGGATGAAAGAATACTCTTTATCTTTGTATGAGACTGACTATCCAGTGTCCGGAACCTGACAAATATGGACCTGTCTCTGGTACAGAGACCAGGGGGTGGAGCTTTTAATGCCATCTATTCGGTACCACATGTATCACTGCTGAGGAACCAAGCTTTCCATGGGAAAAAACAACAAACTAGACCTTGAAATGGAAAGTTGGCCATTTTTTCCTGGCTCTCTGGAAGAAAAAGACGTTGTGTCACCCCAGCAAGCCTAGCCCCTCTCCGTTACTGGTGGTTCTTTTCTCTGTTCCTCTGAACCACATCTTTTGTGGTTTTGTGCTGAAAGACAGTGACGGCAAGCCCAAGATGCCACTCTGAGAAAAAGAAAAGAGAGAGAGAGCAGCAGTGGCATGGGGCCAGGCTATGTGGAACCCAAGCCCCAGCAGAGCCAAGAGGAGCAGTGTCGGTGCTGGAGGCAGCTGCGTGCAGTCAAACCCATGGAGTGGATTCATCCCAGGAGAGCATGTGGTACAACAGGGATGATCTAGCTTCTGAGGGCATTTGTTTGATGCAGCTCCTCTTGGTTTTCTGGACTGAAGAGATGTGAAGGGGGCTGGATGCAGGCATTGAGCCATGAAAACTCTCATTTATTCAGTAGTGAATATCCATTGGTGGATAAAACATCCTCTTTCTTTTGTACACTCTTTGTTATAATGATTGTGATTATTGTGATTTTCAGAAAATTGTGATTCCAGCTTATAACCTCTCCCAGTGCTCCCCCATTATTGGAAGGGGCAGGGGAAAAAAGGAACATCTTGAGCAGGTTTAATTTTCCAGCTCTGTTCTAAATAGCACAGCACCTCCTATCAAAGTCAAAAGATGGTGAGAGCAGAGAGAGGCATATACTGAAGAGACTGACTAGTATCTTCATATTTTTGAAACTGTGAATAGTCCCATTAATGTTAGTGGAATTTTCTACAAATTTGAAGTTACAGACCTGCTAAAGAAATAGAATTGAGGCCTGTTTTATCAGATTTACCTAGGAAAAAGGTTCTAACATAAACTGGAGACTAAATCACTCCTTAGAGAATTGATATGTTAGGTTTAGAAATGTATTCAAATCTTCTTTACCGTTGGAAAACAATTTATTCTCTTTCACTCTATATCTGCATTTCAAGAGGCACAAATTACTTTTCTTTCCAACAAGATCATCATTCAGATTAAGGTCAAAACAACCCTTAACCAACTCATTGCAAACTAGCAGATCCTGCCCTTTCCACAAGGGCCAGCCTTGAGTGGGTCCTGTACCAGGACATCGCAGGCTTTCAAGGATCCCAAAGGCAAAAACGTGGGTGTGAATGCTATTACAGAGAGAGTGAGAGTCTTCTTCATTGCCTGCCTGCACTGATTTGTCATTAGGACGTTCCCTGTCACGTTTCATCTGCGAACAGCTTGTTCTTTCCCAAACACGATTTGGGGGATAGCAAACTTCAGAAAATACTCCAATTGGGAAGACTCTAGAGTGACTGTCCTGTTTTAGGGGATCTACCTACAGACAGGAGAAGTTTGGATGTGTGTACTCAACTCAGACTTTGCTACTTGGTTTTGGAACCAGAATGTGGACCCTGTTCTGTCTTATTTAAAAATCCAGATTGAGCCTTGGTGGTACTTAATAGTGCATGATAGTGTTGAAGCCTGCTGTGGACAAGCTGTGGAGCAAAAAGCAGTATTTCTTCAGAGAGAGACAATTTCAAATATTGCAGGACTTACAGGAGCATATAGGAGCTTGCTGAACAACCCAATAATTCGCCTCGGCTCCAAAAGTGTTTCACTCTTGTCCTGAGACTCCATGGACAGATCACAACAGAGTGCTGCAGGCAGTGAAACTGTAAGTGCAGGGTACAGAATAAAATCTGGACACCTTATTTTGGAACTTGTACCTGTGCCTTTGGCAGTTTCACAACTCTTCTTGCCAAAAGAGACAGTCTACTCAAATTTTCTGGGAAAACTGTATTACCTTAAATGACTAGGAGAGGTGGTAGAAATGGCAATTTTGTCCCATCCCAAGTTCCTTGTAAGGAAATTAATGAAATTTTTTCTTTTCTTTAATATGTTACAGTACTGACATTAGATGAGAAGACTCACTTTCACAAATCATTTCATTTCACTTCAAAATGCATTTTCTTTGATATATATTCTGTGATATGATTTCTCTTGTGCATTCATGAGAACGCATAAGCAAAGAGGTGAAAACAGTAAATTATCTAGTTAGCTGGTCTGCTAGGATATAATCACACATTTCTCTGAGACTCCACTGTGCCTCCTTTTGGGTACACTTGAGGTACATTTACGCTTTCTCCTGTGTATTTTTTGTCTACTGCTTTATGTTAGATATCCATACTCCTATTCCCATGTGATTTTAAGATAACACATTGCCTCTGGATTACTAGGACATTAGATACATAATGCACCATTTCAACAATTCTTTTAGATTGATTCTATACACCAAAAAATACAGGANGGAGAAGAGACAGACCCCCACCTGAACACAACCTCTTGTCAGGCAGTTGAGGAATGTGATAAGGTCACCCTNACTTTCACAAATCATTTCATTTCACTTCAAAATGCATTTTCTTTGATATATATTCTGTGATATGATTTCTCTTGTGCATTCATGAGAACGCATAAGCAAAGAGGTGAAAACAGTAAATTATCTAGTTAGCTGGTCTGCTAGGATATAATCACACATTTCTCTGAGACTCCACTGTGCCTCCTTTTGGGTACACTTGAGGTACATTTACGCTTTCTCCTGTGTATTTTTTGTCTACTGCTTTATGTTAGATATCCATACTCCTATTCCCATGTGATTTTAAGATAACACATTGCCTCTGGATTACTAGGACATTAGATACATAATGCACCATTTCAACAATTCTTTTAGATTGATTCTATACACCAAAAAATACAGGAGTTTTTTTCCTTTTTTTTTTACCACAGGTGTGCCTATTTTCATCTAGCTGAAATCCCAGTTATTTGAAAATATACAGGTGCAGAAGTATGCAATTCTCAGGAATTCAGAAAACATTGGCCAGCAACGCTACCCTACCATGTCCAACTGAACTTCATTTTTAACTGCAGGTTTTGAAAATTGGGAGTAAAAACAAAGAATAAAAAATGATAACTATTTTTCAGACAGATGTTATCTATAAACCTTTGATTATGATTTTTCTCTTGTATAAAGCACCACTGAAAGTTTTCTTTTGCATTTGACAACATAAAAAGACCACAATTAATATGTAAATTCATAAGTATAAAAATTTTTAAACTATATGTTAATATGCACAGAATTGCAAAAACAATTGGGTTGGAAAAGACCTTTGAGATCATTGAGTCCATCCTGTGACCCAACACCACTGTGTCAACCAGACCATGGCACTAAGTTCTGTATCCAGTCTTTCCTTAAACACCTCCAGGGGCAGTGACTCCACTACCTCCCTGGGGAGCCCAGTCCAATATCCAGTCCCTCTTTCTGTGAAGAATTTCTTCTTGATGTCCAGCCTAAACTTCTCCTGGCACAGAAGGCAAGTGGGAAAGGCTGTGTTCTCTTGTCCTGTCTTGGTTACCTGGGAGAAGAGACAGACCCCCACCTGAACACAACCTCTTGTCAGGCAGTTGAGGAATGTGATAAGGTCACCCTTAAGCCTCCTTTTCCCCAGGCTAAAATCCTCCAGCTCCTTCATAGGCCCTTCCTCAGCCTTATTGTCCTTCTCTGGACATGCTGGAGCACCTCAACATCCTTCCTGAACTGAGGGGCCCAGAACTGGACTCAGGATTCAAGGTGTGGCCTCACCAGTGCCAAGCACAGCGGGACAACCACTGCCCTGGTCCTGCTGGCCACACTGTTGCTGTTACAGGCCAGGATGCCACTGGCCTTCTTGGCCACATGGGTCCATTCCTGGCTCATGTTCAGCTGCTGTCAATCAGTACCTCCAAATCCTTTTTTGCCTGACCACTGTTCAGCACCAATGTCCAATGCCAATGTTCTTATGTTTATTTGTCATTACGCTTTGAATAATTGAAACTAAAAAGAAATATGTAAATTTCTTGGGTACTCAATAATTACACCTTCAGAGAACAAGTTCATAAGTACTAGTCCTTTGAAGTAGCACTCTATCAATCAAATCAAATAATTCCCTCCCTGAGTACTTCCCAGGTACTTTCCACTCAGACCTCTCTTGTATGTAAAATGAGGATAAGTACAAGCAGTCCTGCAGCACTGTTTCCCAATGGTTTTGTAACTTGAGAAAATAAGCAGTGTTTTATAGCTGCTCATGGGTATCTGCCACTTCTTGTTTTCATCTCTTCTTGCTGTGGCTGGCATCTCTTTCCCATCCTCATCTGTTTATTTAAGTGATACGGTGCAGCTGCAGCAGACTGCATTCATAAATTAAACTGGGCCCTTGTGCCTCTGGCCCAAGTGCCTGGGGTTGTTACCATACTGAGCTCCTGCTTTTGGGAAGGTACAAAAGGGACACTGAAGTTAGTTGAAGGCAGGGCATCCTTACTTGAACTCTCCAACCTGCCTCAGTATTGCCAGGGTTAACTGCTGCCTTACCTATCTGGAAAGGCGCATAAACTTCTATATTTCTATGCTTTCAAAGTATTTTTTTCTATTTTTATCTTCAGGCATTAAACCTTCTATTAAATATAATTTCAAAGCAAACTAAGTACTTTTGTTCTAAAATGTACAATATCTTCAAGTTTAGTCAAATACAGAACCGCTAATGACCATTTTAAAATACATTTTTAAGCCAAAGTGTTTAAAATTATTTCTTTTCATTTAAATATCAAAATCTAAAAGGCTGTTTGCTGTTTTCTGTTCTGCTGGTTATTGTTTGGGTTTTTTGTGGTGTAGTTTTGATGGCATCACTAACATGCAAAGAGAATACAAAGAGGAAAATTGTACTGCTGCTTTGGTTGTTTGTGGTGTCTTCTGTAATAAGAGAAGATAGCTCTGAACTCTTTTTGGCAGATAAAAATGTTGTTTACAATGTTTTTTCTCTTGCTTTAATTTTGCTGAGAAGACATGGCTATTAGAAACATATTTTTATTTCCATTTGTTTGTTATGACTACCAGTTTAGGGTTTACCTAGTTCTTTACAAAATCATTTTTCTTTGACAAAGAACAATTTCTGAAGACAGTAAATTTCACTTAATTTTTATATGTATTAATGTATTAATATTAAATTTATATGTAATATTATTTGTATTAATATTGCANATTTACATTTAATATTTTTAATTCATAGAAATTATTTGATAGTAATAGTTCAGACTGGTAGCATAAAAATATTATTAATAGTAATTTTCCTGAGGACATTTTCTAAGAGCAGTACTGCGAACTTACTGATACTCTTTACTACATGTCAATGATACTGGAAATTATCCAAGTCACAATGAATTCAGTTAAAAGATCCAAGAACTGTTACTTATAAATCAGCAGTACTATATAATGTACTTCACCGAGTCAGAGATGGAAGACACAGATTTCCTTTGAAATCCCCTGTTGTTATGGGTACAGTGCCTTTGATAGTGAGATCTTTTTTAACATCAACCTATTAAAATCAAGGAGGGCAGTACACAACTGATGAAGTTTTTTTCAGACCTGTTAAAAGACTGATAAAAAAATTACAGTTTACTTGGATAAATAGCTTGAGATTGATTAGATGCATCATGAAAGAAACAGTGAAAATAGCCTATTGTCTTTTTTTGCCTGACCAGTTCATATGACACTATCAAGAAGCAAATAGATTAATAAGACAGGCTTGCTTTTTTCAGCATTACATTTCAGTACCACAAAATTTTTAGATGTGCACATAGACTATTATGTCACTAAGAACATCATTATGGACACAGAGTCAAACATGCACAGAACTTGGACTTTCAAGAGCACATAGACATCTGACAATATAATGTGGGACTTCTTGACTGTAAAGCCAATATATGATATAGAAACACATACACTGTGTGAGATATCTCAAAACATTTCAAAACAGTGTTTCATAAAGAGAAGGATAAATTGCTAAGTCCCTTCTACTTGATAAAGAAAAGTAATCTCAAAATTTGTGCAGTTCATCAGAATCTCAAGAAGAACTAAAACTGAATAGCTACTCAGAAAAAAATCTGAAAAGGGGGCACAGAACTTTAGTGTATTTTAGTCTGGTTCATTGCTAATCTTTCACTCATAAGTATAAAACTATATGAGTGAGAAGTTTACCAGAATAAAGACTTGAGACAGGGACATAAAAGAGCTGGAATACTAAGGAATGCTATTAGCACAAGATTGATAAACATGACTGATCTTCTACAGTAACACTAACTCTTGTGTAAACTTGATTAATCATTGTCATGAATGTTAGTATGTACGTATTTTTAAAATAGTAAATTAATTTGTGAAAAAAATATAACGCTTGTGTACTCTTTGAAGAACAATTTTATTCCAAATACATGTTCTTCAACTGGTTTTAGAGCCATCTGTTACAAAACAATTTAACACAATGTTAAAAAAATGTATGCTCTGAATTCCAGATGAAATGGTGTTCAACAAAGAAACTGTTCCCTCCATCAGTTTATTGAAGGAATAATGAATGATGAATATAAAAATCTGAAAAATGTGGATAATGGAAGTATAAGAAATGTTTATTGTTAAGAAGGATCTGTAGATGTTAATCCAAGTTATGTATTGCTATGTGTTTTACATCATTATAGTCACATACTTGGAATAAATATGGACCTGGAACAAAAATTATGCTTGTCCTCATACAAACTTTTTGTCTCAAATAAAAAAAATAGATTATTTCTTTCAAAGTAAGAATAATAATCAGGAAAATACAAGCTAGTGTTTTCACACTGTTAAAGCTGGAAGACAAATACACTTGAATTGTTTAATGATTTTTTTTAAATGTGAATTCAGTTTAATAAATTAATTTTTTACTCTCTATTCTTGGAAGGAGAAGAATGTTAGTATTTTAGGTCTGTTTTCATTCTACCATATAAAGTAGCATATCTATTATTTTATTGTCTAGATTTCTAGTAACAGGGATAATTAGAAAGGAGTACGTCTTGGAAAACCAGCTGCTTTTGATATATAAACTTTATCTTAAGAAACCTTTTTATTGGCTATAAGCCTGTCTTGATGGTTTATGTCATTGTATCCAAATGTTTATTAAAAAACTAAGCCATTAGGTCACCAAGTTAATTCACTATCTAGAAGTTAAATTGGGGGCAAAGATAGAGATTTTAGGAGATGATGAGGAGTGTCTCAGTCAACAGTGTTACATTGAAATGTATGTGCTTAATTCCTTGAGGACATATTCCTCATAACAGTTTAAATATAAAGGTCATCTTTAAAACTCTTGCCAGGACTTACAACTGAACTCAACAGAATCAAACAACTCAAAATAGAAGAGATGGAAAATGCTGAAAATTCTTGTAAGAGTTTGGCCCCAATGGGCTGAATGAACAAAGTTCAAGAAGAGGGAGATGATCGATACTTAGACAGGAGAAAAGCCTCTTCTTTCCTCTGTGTTGCATTTAGTCTGTGAAAATTCTAACAAATCTATACCAAAATTCATCTCCAAACAGTTCATACAGACTTAAACATACTCAATGTAAGGTTTTCAGATAAGTATAAATTTTACTTTCATGCAAACAACTGATCCTATCAACTTCTAAATCCCTCTGGAGTAAAACAACGCTTTCTTAATAACTGAATGGGAAATTCACTGTTTTCTCCACTGAAACTATAGGTTACATTCAAATGAGCATCTTCAGCCTACATGTTTTCTTCCATCTGGACAAAACAAAACTGTGATACACTTCACTTCAGTTCTTCCTGCCCTTGATGCAAAATAAAAAGGAAAAATATCAAACCCTGATCTTCTTTAATGTGAGGAGTAAAACAAAAACTAACGGAGTTCTATCTGCTTCCTAAACAAAACCCAAAGTCTCTCTCATTTGCAAGTAACCTCTAAAAATAATAGTGTTTACTTTGCATATACATACAAGCATTCACAGTCTCTTACCAAAGAAATCTGGATAATAGAATTAAGTCATTTTCACCTCCTATTTTATCAAGATAAATCCTTCACCACTTTATTATGTCTCCAGTTTGGAAAGGAACTGATATCACACATAGTCATTCCTCCAGACTGGATCTTTTCTGAAAGAAATGGAAACATATTAATTTTTTGTGAGTTTCAGTCAATTACAGTTCAAATCTACTGTAAAAAAAAAAATAAGAAAAAATACAGATGAAGTTGCTTTGTCAGGTAATTAATTGATCCTACTGCTTCACTTTACTACTCTAATAAGTCATTAAATAAACCCCTAACTATAAAATTGAGGATAACAAGGGAGACAGATTTTCAAGGGCCCACAAGAAAATCAGAACAGAAAATGGATAAGAATCTCCATCTTTAGCACTATGTATAAAGATTCGTATATATATATAAAATACCTCATCAGAAAACATATTTGAAATATATGTCTATGTAGAATAGTCTGGTATTAGCAAAGTAGACCATGTTCTGAAAGATGTCAAGTTTGTTTTAAGGAATACAGCCTTTCAAATTGGAAGAAAGACTTCTTTTGACCTCTGCAAGGCCCATGGAGAGCAAACCTCCAGCTGCCACATAATGAACAAAACAAGATCACAATGATAAACTGACATTAGCAGCTGCATAGTGTGTATGAATAAACAACTCTTTAAAAAAACAAATCCCTTTATTGTTATAAATGACAGAACACGTATTTCATGCTGATATGACCTGGTGAAAAAAGTGTATTATTACCATTTGTTTCAGCCATATGTTCTCATTCACAGTATTGCTTACAGAACTAAAAAATGTTTATCTTACGGATTAGAATGCTGGTTTCTAGCAGATTCCACAGCTTTACACAATGCTAATGAAGGGAATTAATGACATCAAATATCAGAGCCTCTTTACTAAAACTTTACTCAACTCTAGAACTAAAAGATTTTTAAAGTACAATTTACCTAAAGTTTTCTGATCACAATAATACATTTCTCACTTTAGAAAAGGGGTCAGAGAGAGAGAAAAGGACGACACACAAAGAAAGAAAATAATAAAAAGAAAATGAATTGGGTGTATTCTTTCTCTCTCATTGCTTTTTGCTGTTTTCATTTTCCCTAGCCTCACACTTTACCAGTGTTTTGGAGAATAGCAGAGCGCTGTTCTGAAGCCCACAGGGTCATGGAAGAAGTGACAGCTGATTTCTATCCTTTTCTAGGAACTGACCACTCACTTCTCAGGGATTTTTAGGTTGTTATTACACTGCAATCAGCTGAAGAGCTGAAAGGAAATAGCAAACTTGTTAGCAACTTTGCAAGATTTTGGATAGGTGATGAATTTCACTGTTCTCTTCCAAAATACTTTTATTATTAGATATAGGAAGAGAAAAAAAAATCAAGAGGAATTCTGCTGGAAAGAAAAAAAAAGGGAAAGAAAAGTAGCCGACAAATGAAATAAACTTTAAACTAACAACCCATAAGACTGAAAAATCTCATTCTACTGAACATTCAAGAGTCATTCTAGGATGTGGCAAGTAAGACAATCCTACAGTAATTTAGCATTCAACATTCAAATTCAACCAATTGTTCTAAACTTGGCAAAACACCTTCATCCCTTCCTCCCCTCTCCACAAAGAAAGGATACAGAAACAAAATTAAGCCTTACATTTTCCAGTTTCTTACCACTTCCAAAACTTGATCAGCAAACACCAGGTGCATAGTCTGTAAATCCTAGAGATCAAAGAGCTTCTCTGATCTGATAGAAAATCATAATGAAACTGTGCACAAATTTAAAAGAGAGAATGAGTAGAAAGAAAAAAAAACAAAACAAAACCATGTCTAGTAGAAATAATTCCTTTGAAATTTGAAGTCCAGACTCATACCAAAGCATTTCTAAATTATCAAAGATGGCCTTGAAGTTCTAGATTGCAGTGAAGTCTCTATATTTTTTTGCAGATTTACTGTCAATAACTTTGAAGTTCTGAAGTTCTACACCTGCAGCTTCAACAGTGAGGGAATTAGGAGATTGATAGGAAAAACTACCTCTAAAGTCTGTGATTTTAGTGAAAGTAGCTATGAGTCTGAAGGAACTCCAAGTGTTTTCCCAGTCTGTAGCAAATGAATGCTTATGACAATATTAGAAGGATTTATTAAACATTACAAATTAAATTGAATAAAATTCCAATTGTTAAAATTATCAGCTTTCTCAGTTAATTATGTAAAATATCATTATGATGACTTGTTGTTCACCTAGTCTTCTACCAGTTTTAAAAAGCTGAACTGATAATACTGATGCAAACTATATCATTTACACCCCTCTCTGATTTGAGTCCTTCATCTTTTCATGGAATATCAACAACTAGATTAAATACCCATGTGCAATGTGAACATATTTTTTAGTGCTATAATATATTTAAAATTTAAGATTATAAAAACATTCATGAGAAAGGTCTAAAAAGATGAACTAAAATAAATAATATTTTGCTGTCAACTGATGCAGAATTTTGAAAAATTGCTCTTAAATTATTGTTTTCTTATTACACCCTACAGAGTTTCAAACGGAGTGAATTTTAGGAGGCTGCGGAGAAGATATAGATGGGTAGTGGTAAAATGGAGGTTAGAAATGAATATTCTGAGTCAAAATTTTCTTTCAGTCATGAGTATTCAGTAGTTAGGATTTTAGGAAACATGAACAAGCAAATGCTGCAACGTAAGGATCATGTGAGCTGGTAGCTCTTCTGAGGGGTCAAGATTTGTGTTTTAGTCTGTTACAGATACAGAGCTTTCGCTACATGTCTTAAATCCTGTCCTGAAGGCTGTGGCCACCATGTGAAGTGCCAGGAGCAGCTATCAGCTCTTTCTGCTATGTCAAGCCCCCTCCTTAGAGCCCTGCTCAGAAATAGGCCAGCTGAGAAAGTGCTCAGCAGTACTGAAGAATGAAATAAAAATAAAAATTATATCAAAAAATAAGATTAGTGGAAAACCAATAAAAACCATGAAGAAACTCAACATTAAATACTCATGACTGTTTGCACACTTGCAGTGCCAGTAAACAGAAGAAAGGATAGGATGAAGAGTGCCTTTTTTTGTTACTTAAAGACTCAGCTGCCAGCTAAAGTGTCAAAAACCCCTCAGCAGAGTGCCATGCACCATATACTGTATATGCACCCTCTGTGTCCATCCATTATACAGGAAATATGAACATCATGCAAAAGTTACAAAATAAATGCATGTCATCAAAAATTAGATCCTTATATACATTACATGTTCTTTCTTGCAATGGCTGTACCAAACTTTAAAAGTAAGCAAGTTTTCAGCAATTACATCATTACTTATTTTTCTTCAAATGTGAATGTTATAAACATTTGGACTTGGGGGAAGGAAGGAAGGGAGGAACAGAGAGAGGAATTTGACCAAAATCCCTAAATGTAAAGTATCACCCATTAGGAGGCTGTGACATCCTAAGAGCTTTGTCCTGCAAAAACAGTACTAACTCTACATCAATAAAAGTGTCTGTGTGAATACCCACAGCTGGGTGATAAAAAGGGAAGACGAGAAGAACTGGAGAGCAGCTCAGCCTTTCTTCAGTTGTTTATGAACCTCATGCAGCAGCTGGGGGCCATTGATCTGGTATGTACTCTATGTGTGCGGGATGTCAGGCTGCTCTCCGTGCCAGGAGCACTGCACCCCAAACAGATGGCTTTGCCATCAACCTCATATGCTTCATTGGCTCCATTTCTTGGTCTCCCTCCCACAGAGCTCAGTATATGGGGAATGGAAGAGATGGTCACAATGCTTGTGCTAGGTAGTCAGTATATGAATGCATAGTTGTTCAACCAGAGGAAGTTTTTCATGTGTGGTATTCTGAGAGCCTTCACAATATGACAGGCACCAAAACTTCACTGCTTTTCTCCAGGTCTTTCCAGAAAAGCGAAATAACTGATCAACTAACTCTTGAAGAATCTTAGCAAGGACAGCACTAAGTAGAATGAAACTAAAAGCTTCACCTGAGAAGAATCCTCACAAGCACTAAGCACATTTAAGCAATACTAATTCAAGATTGTTTTCTTTACCCAATAGCAAATATCTATTCACTTAGTACCAGAGAACTTTCTGTCAGCCTTACACAAGATTTGTCCTCTACCAGGGTGCCTAGATGACTGCCACGTGAAAGCACTCAGTATATTTCTTCACTCAGTACACAACAAGTGTACACTTCTACAGATGTTTAGGTGTATCCTGTCTAACTGGGAGAAAGAAAACTTGTTGCACTACACCAATCACAAGACAAGGGCTTTGCCTTTTGGGGTCAGCTATGAGGAATAATGCAAAAAGAAGCTTGGAACCATTAAACAGAGAGAAAATAGTTGTACCACTAACAGAAGCAGAGGAATATGGTCAGTTGGAAAGACTGTGCAAAGATGTGCAACTGTGCACATTGGACAGAAGGGTCAAATGACCCTTGACACAAGAAGTCAAGAACCAAAACTCACAAGAGGCTCTCTCCTGTGAAGGGAATCTGAGATTTTCTGATCTCCCAGTCTGTATCTGTACTGGCCTGGAAGCCCACTTGCAGGCATTGGTCATCCTTTTGGAAATCTAGCAGTGTCAGTGCAGGAAATTAGAGTGTTCTACTGCAGACTCCTCGGGCAGCATACCCTTTTGTAACCCGTGGTAAAGATGTTCATCTGGTATGCCTTATCCTTTTTATCAGTTAAAATAAGTGGATTCAGGGCACATGCAGTACTTAGTAAGTTTACAGTTGCAGAGTAGATTTCATCTTAAATAGCTGTTATGCAAGGAACTTGGATGGCAGCTTTAAGCAAATCGTACCCTCTAGTATGGGTGCAGTGAGGAACGTACTTTCTTTTTTCACGATAAGAAAACAAGAGAAGAGGGATGTGAATGTATCCTTTTGTAATTCCTCCAGGAATAAGAGTGATTTAAAAATCTTTACATTAAAATTATTTAAATGACAGCAGGAGTAATTTAAAGAATAAATACTAAAAATCCAAATTTAAACAAACAAACAACACATACAGAGAAAGAAGAAAACTGCAAGAAACCATAATCTCCTTGAGATGTTTCCAGAATTTAAGTGGGCACAATATGCAAAAGCAGGCTTCATGATTCTGCAGTGACATAAGAAGGAAAGGTTGGAAAGAGAACAATCCTAATGTAATCATAAGCAGCTACAGAAACGCTGTGTCCCAGCTGTGATCTCTGGAGAACCATATTAACATAGGGGTGTTGCTAAATGTATGTGTCCCAAATAGTTGTGACCCATGGAGACCAGCTTTAGATAATGAGCAAAAAGAAGGTTAGCAATTGCTGAATACAAGTAGAAAGTAGCAGAGCTCTACATGTATCTATCCCCATACCACCTATAAAACTTGAAGTGCATTGAGCATAACATTTAACTTTGGCTGAACTTGATAAACAACTCGAACAGGGTAAGAAATGCTCTAGTAACCCCTCCTGCTTTCTGTGCTAACTCACTAATAATTCAAACATATTTAGGCAGCTTCAACTGTGAGACATTCCTTGTATGTCCTTAACCATTCCAGTGCTAAATGCTACATCTCGGCTCCACAACAGTGTTTATGCACACAAGTCCTGCTGGAGTCAGTACTGTACTTCTCTGAGTGTCTAGCTATGTCAATTTTTGCAGAAAAATTTCTTTTTAGAATAGGTTTTTCCACAAAAAAGGAATTGAGTATAATACAGAGATAAAATCATTAAAAAATCACTGTAATTTGCTTTTTGTTTAATGCCACATGAATAAATAGATATATATATATAAAGGCTGTTTCATCTTAGTCTTTAGCTCTTCACTCATCCATCTACCATTTTTTCTGATCCTTCACATTTGTATGTTTTACCATGTGGAAGGTCATAATCTTCTTCTTGAAGAGGAAAGAATGTGAGGCAATAGCTGGGATCTTTACAGAGAATGAGGAGAGCATGGAAAGCAGCAGAGCCCTATGCAGAACTATGTCTCAGATCTAAGG
The DNA here is from genome assembly GCA_013400955.1 of Drymodes brunneopygia. Classification (NCBI taxonomy): domain Eukaryota; kingdom Metazoa; phylum Chordata; class Aves; order Passeriformes; family Petroicidae; genus Drymodes; species Drymodes brunneopygia. The sequence goes on along the minus strand of VZTZ01011577.1, from coordinate 442,067 downwards.
AGATTTATGCACTGCTGAAGTGCTTTCCCAGGAGATATTGCAACACAGGTATGCCTCTAAATTTTGAATTCTGATTTGTTCAAAAATTTCCCGTTCATACTATTCTGACTTGCAAACATATGCCTAAGACATTCACGAAAGTGCTGTTAATGTCTGGGATGAAATAAAGGACAGTAAATGAAAAGCACAAAATAGTTGCTCCTAACCCACTTTTTCAAGTATTTCTAACTTCTGGTTCTTTCTAGTCAGGCAGATGAAATTAAGCAGCTTTAAGATACTTCACTTGGCGTTGTGCTAGAAAGTGGAAAAGGAGATAAGAGCAGAGAGAAAGTCATTTCACTGGGTGCCAGGCAGCCTCTGTACTAGCTGCAAGCAGGCAATGTGTAGCTAAAATTCATGTCCAAACTCTATTTATCACAGCTGATTAAAGTGAGTGACCTTCATTTTTCCCCCAAAGAAAAAGTACAAAGGTAGTCTTATCTGTCTTCAGATTCAGTAAAGTGGCACTTCTTTTACCCCTGGAACTGAGCTTTCAGTGAGGATGTGAAAAATTACTGTAACTTGTAGACACTTCAAAAAAATATCTAACAGATCTGTCCTGGCCAGAAGACCAAGGGGCATTTTAGTAAACTGAAAAATACATGAAATTATTTTTAAATCTAGTTACCTTAGTTGCATCATTCTTTAAAATATTAGTGAAGTTTCATCTCACTGAGTAAGAGCGACTTCTTTCATAGTTGCAGCAGTTCCTGGAATACAGGTGTACCTAAATTCAGTGACACAGTGGCATAATGTTTTTAGGTTGCTAGTAGATTTTGTTTCATGGTATTACTGAGAAGAGGAGAAAAGAGTTTAGAAAAAAACAATAAGGAACCCATTTTAACTCCATGACTCGAACCTTTATGCCAGATCTCTCATGCCAGATCAAACTCTCTTGCAGATTTAGAAATGTTTGTCTAAGTGTTTTCTTGCCATTATTTCTCAGTGTTGCATACTTCTGCACTTGTGTAAGGAGACCTTAGTGACAGATGAAACACAAAAAACTGTGAACTGCAATAAATATGTACGTCAAAGTTTTCCAGTGGGGAGAAAAGTGCCAACAAGTGAGGTAAGCTTCAGTGATAAGCAAAAAAAACCTTAAAATACAGCAATTCTGAGATACAAAAAATATTATTTTAAGGAAATTATTCTTTTAAGAAAACAATGTTAGATGTTTAAAACACATGACAAAAATGCTCCTGTTCACAACAGAAGCTCCCAAGTCATGACTGTCAGAAGAGATTTGTTCAGCATAAACTGCATTTAATGGTTTAATTTGTTTTGATCTAGCTAAAAACAAGAAAGAAGTCAAATCCTTGAGAGGTGCAAATTAGCCTTATGTAAATATTTATTAAACAGTGTCATTTTGGTTTTTTCTCAGAATTCCTTACAGAGCACCCCAATTTTTTTATATTTCTTGATATCTAAAAGAGTTTACCAGTTTTTACCCACGAAAAATGGGTGAAATGATCCACTCACATTTAAAAATTTTAAAGTGAAAGGATGCCCTTCCCCAGTATCAGCAATGGTTTTTTCCCCACTAATTTTATGTTTTATCCTAGATGGGGAATTTTTCTTCTTTTCTGAGCCCAGTTTTCTATCGCAGAGCACACACTACAGTATGTTATAGAAAAGTTACGTATTACCAATATCCACCACTTGGCTTTCTTTCTCAGAAAAATCCTTTTAAGGTGGTTCAGTTGCATAATTAACAATGATTAATGAATACAAGTGGTGTTCACAGTTGACCAAAGCTGCCTTTCAATACTTCAAGATTTTCTTTTACAAAGAAAACTTAGCCAGCTCTAATTACTAAAACATTCAAGCTCGACTGCAGATTGGACAACTTGCAAGACATGGTGATGACAGTAACAGTGAAACAGAAGGCTGAACTGGTGGTTCAAGGACTGGGCAAGGTTGCAGGAAATGCACATTCTGTTCTTTTTCTGCCCCAAACTTTCTCTGTGGTCTTTGGCAAGTCATTCTAGCACTTTTACCTGCACCAAGAGGAGTTGTTTCTCAGACTATCTGTAAGGACAAAATCCACATAAGTTTTGGATCCCAATCCCATTATTAGACCCATGTGAATAAAACTCTGAGCTTTTAAAGAGATCTATTGTCATCTTCTTTTGTTATTTATCTTCAAAATAGCTACCTACAAGCCTGAGACTCCATTTGTGCTTTTCCAGACTGAGAATCAGGACCATCAATGTACTTTTTCTTACAATACAGTGTGAGGGAACAGCTAAGACATGGACTAAATTATACTGACAGAAAATAACTTCTGGCAGAGTAACAAGACTGTTGCAGAAGGCCCACCAAGAAAACTATTAACAATAAGACAGAGAAAAAAAATACAATGCTAGCGATAAAAAGAAGATACTGGTGGTGAGCAACTTCACCTCAGATAGGAGGATGAGGTCAAGTGTAGGGCTATAAGATGAATGCAGAAATACCAGTGAATTGGTTAGAATAACACAGAGAAACTCAGACAGTTATTATCTGTGCTCTGGCTCACCAGTTAAACCCAAAACTCCACAGTGGCCATTCTCCCAAAAAGAACTGTTTTTTTCTGAAAGGACAGCCATTTTTTTGTCTAAGTGAAATCTGGATGCAAAGATGGAAAAAATCATGATGTAATAGGAAGTTCACTTTACTGGAGAATAGGGCATACACACAGACACAGACACAGACACAGACACACACATACACACACACTCATAGCCCTGCATTTCATACAGATATAATTACTATGTGTGTATCTTGTTCCAACATACAGGCCATTTACTCAAATGAAACACCTACAGGAAAGACTGCAATTATTCTCATTGCTCAGTTTTTTTACGTCTTTCTGCATTCACATCTCAAGCTGAAGCCCACAGATCAGACTAAAGAGATACTTAAACTCTTAAATAATGTCTCATTTTCTGTTATCCTATAATTCTTAGATTTCTTGGCAAAATTATCAGAGTATTAGCAAGATAAGTTCTTGTTTATGTATTGTACTTGTGTTTATGGTGAAAATAGCAGCCTTTAAATGCAGTTAAATAGGACAACAAATAGGATTCCCATCTGCCCAAGCATATCAGGTCTTACATAGTCAATTCTTTCAACACATTGCATAATTTGTACATTTCACATTCAAGTCTCAGTATTGCTCATTAAATGCTGGGTCTTACAGGAATTACCAGGTTCAGAATATTCTTACACTTGATTTAAAATCGAGCTTTCTAGTGTCTCAGTAACAAAAGTATTGTCGCCAGTGGGATGTGATAATGCCAGAACAGGGTTTCCTTCAACCCAAGTATTAAAAATCAAATATTATGTTGTATTTACCTCCATCTTCAGTTTCTGTTCTTTTTCTGCACCTGTACAGTTCTTCCTAGATGTAAGCATGGATTTAGGTTATGTTGTAAAGAGTTTACACACAAGTACAAGAAATAGCTTAAGTAGAAATACTTCCATGTTAAAAATGTGATCCCTCAAAAGCATTGTAAAAATTATAAAGCCACCTTAAAGAACTTCTATCAAATGCATTTTGGAGGACATCTGACATTAAAAACAAACAAACAAACAAACAAAAAACCAAAAAAAACCTCAAAACAAATCCAAAGGACCAAAACTGGAAAAACAGAGACATCTTTCTGATGAGACCTGAGACAATTTTCTCAAAAGCTGAATTTGCTAATGTTTTTCTTATACCTGTCTAGATTTAAATCAGTATCAGAATAGAGGACTCTGAAAAATATTAACTGGACTTCTGACTTGAAGCTGTATTTACCTCTGAAAGGCTAAGAATTTTAAAATAGTGACCGTGTTTGTATCTAGGAAAAAATAGTGGATTTTCCTGAACTAAAGTCTAGGCTCACTCTCAAAATTCACTGGTCATTCTAATTTTTCAGGATTTACCTGAGAGAAGTTATGCAACACCTCAAAATTAATAATGAAAGAAAAATTTTTTTCACCTTTGGAAAGAGTAACTCATGGACTCAAAAATGTTTTGCATTATTATTGAAAGATTTATTTATTTCACAGTGCACATGCTAACTGTGAAGCCAAACAGCTGGAAGCCAGACCAAGTGTATATATTACACTCCTTGTGCTATTACTACCACCTCTGTTAACAATGTGCACTCTTTAACTAAATCCGTCTTGTCAAATTGATATTTCTTTAGTCTTTGACACAACATGATCAATGTCCTGCCACCTAAAGGAAAACAAATGTTGAGGGTTTGGGAGATAGTAGCTGTAAAGTAATTTTTTAAAAAATATTGATAGAGGTTATCTACCTTATAGTTGATCTTTGTGATCATTTTATCTAGTGCTAGAAAGGCCTTACAGTAATTCGCACTAATAATATGTCGCTCTGTCGGACACGAGACAAATGGGCAACTCAGGAGGTCAGACGGACCAAGGCCGGGCAGAGAGCAAAAGAGCCCCAGCCTCTCTTTATTCTTATATTTATACCTTTTTACAGACAGTTATGGATTGGACAAAGAGGCTGCCACCTCTCAAATTCCATAGGTGAGAAACACAGTCCATCACATTCTCCACCCCAGAAAGAAGAATGAAAAACAACATCCAAAGTACAAAACAGTCCTTGGCCGGTTATAGAAACATGGGTTGTTTACACAAAATCCATGAGAACCTTTGCTACCAACTATAAACACAGCACTCTAAAAAATCAGGGCGACAATAATACAATAACACAATAAATGTTTAAAATAGCCCCTCAGTGTACCCCAGGAAATAAATGGTATACAATATTTCCCTTTAATTTTCTGGTTACGTCATTGTAGGCAGGATGAGGATGAGAATACACATTTTTTCAACTAGTTACATAGTAAGCATCTACTATGACTTTTAGGTGGAGCAAGCAGTAATGAATCCCTATAAAAAAACTCAGAGATTTACATTGAATTTGGATGCCTACCTAGAAAGCAAAAACTTGTAGAAAATCAGCCAAGAGGATACCATAAGGACTTCTCACTTCTGGATGGGGGACAAGCTACTGGTCTGGTTTTTTGGGAACTTTAGATGAGCCAAGGGTGCAGGGCAATGAAAAAAGGTGTTCAAGATGACTTTCCCACCTCTAAGTTTGAATGCCATGTTCACTTACTGCCAACAGTGAGACAATAACATTTCAA